>OX401405.1:43698731-43729731 GCA_947846245.1 Cerastoderma edule
AAGTATGCCAACAATCCAGCTGCCATACAGCTTTGAAGAAATATAATTTAAATCACCAAATCTCCTCGCATCTGTGAGTTAGTAGCTATAAAGACGTCAGTAATCTTAAGGAACACTATTTTTTATTTCATATGAAATGGAAAGGAAAGGAAGAAAACCACCGTATAACCACAGGGTTATGTTACCAGCGTTACATATGGTTACATAATATAAAGTAGTTGGTTGCTTGCTTGAATAAGTTCACGATATGCAGTTATTCAAAGACGTTACATGTTTCCCTCGCTTAATAATCTGTTTCATTAGGCTAGCCCGATATAATAAATGTCAGAGAAATTTAGTTGAGGCCTACGATATTAAAGACGATTGCACCTTGGACTCATGATTAAAACAAACAAGATAGCCGAGCATTCTGACAGTATTTTGGGCAATCTAAACACATCGGGTTTGTCCAATGAAAACGCCTCTGACGTAAAATGGTTGCCGCCATATTGTTTTCCGCGAGACTGACGTCATTTAACTTTCGTTTTCAGAAATAGATTTTAAAGGGGAAATCTATAAACTCGTTTAATTTGATCAAGGAAACAGCGTTATACGTCATAACTTATAATTTCGCAATTTCGTATGAGTTAGCGATAAAAATGATATTTGAAGATGTCCAACACTTCCATATGCATTGAACTACTTCACGTGGACGCTTTGGAAATATGTTATATGCCGGGAACGATTTATTCAAAAAATTGTAACCCTACACTTATATCCGATGTGTATTTCTCCGGTCGGTCGGTCGGTCGGTCGGTCGGTCGGTCGGTCGGTCGGTCGGTCGGTCGGTCGGTCGGTCGGTCGGTCACTCGGTCGGTCGGACGGTCGGTCGGTCGGTCGGTCGGTCGGTCGGTCGGTCGGTCGGTCGGTCGGTCGGTCGGTCGGTCGGTCGGTCGGTCGGTCGGTCGGTCGGTCGGTTAGTTTGTCCTTTTCTTAGAGACAAACATTTCCAAATGACACTGTGGTAATATACATGACCGCTGCTATCTCGTATGATCCAAGCTAAAGGTGTGTTATAATGAAATATTAACGGCTAGATCATTCGGACTGAGCCGCTGCTATAAAATCCGCTGCTACATATTTCTTCTTTTACCCTTCCCCACACGCAGACGCACAACTTGAAGCAGTCGACTTTAGAAAAGCTTTGTAAACATGTGAAGTACATTTCAGGTCTGCTTTTGTTACGTGTGAATAGATTAAAAAACATTTTGGCAAAAGGAGAAATTGTTTGTGACAATTTATCTAATTATATGACCAAGCGTGTTTAAAAACGCATCTTCCTTCTGGTTTTGAAGTATTTTCAAAATCCCGCTGAACGTGTTTGCGGGATGCCTTTTGTGTTAATCGATGGTGCTTGTTCACAGATGTGACAAAATGTGGGGGTTAGAATTTTCTTTAGAAATGTACAGCATTTGTGCTAGTTTATGATACCTACTGAAAAAGTGTCATTGAAAGCAAAATTGAATCATTTACAAGTTTGAAGAAGTGTATTTTAAGTGAATTGAATGTATTCTATTCTTCAAAAGCGTGCGATTGCTTTTAAGAACTTCCGTATTCTAGTTGTACATAGACATATATTAACACTTATTGAATTAGTAACGCTTCCAATAACTAGAATCATTATTTATCAAACAACGACCAAAAATACTTCATTATTTCAAAGACATCGTATTTTCTGAACACGCATCTTTTAAAGCATTACATGATAAGTTATGAATATTAAAGAGTTGAAATGGTCAAGTCTCAATAAGAAATTAAATGGAAAACGTTAATTTAATGATGTATTGAACGAAAATCCCCTTTTAATCTGAGCAAATCAGAATTCAAACACAAAATACTATTATCGTAACAAGCAATTTCATCGTTTGCCAAGACTATTTCAGAACATTCCTTTACTTTATCAACATAGAAATACGATTAATAATCAACACACTTTAACCCTTATAGTGCTTGAACCGACTTTATGCTTGTGTTAACAGGTAAGATCAAGGCCAGCTGCCAAGTAAATTGGCGGCTGGTCTGTGATATAACCTGTTCGCTACTCTGAGTATCTTTCCTCATCAAAATTAAGCAGATAACACGAAAATATATTTCTAGAAAATTATCCAGCATTAAAGGGGTTAAGCAGATGCCAAAGATATGAACTTCATAGACATTAACATTTAATAACGACCGCCCTTTTACGTTGTGATTGATTTACTATCTTTGTCGCAAAAGTAAGAAGTGTTTCGACACAGGCAATATCCTCTTTCACGACAAAAGTGCCCAGAGGCGCTCGCTGCAAATGCATTGATGAAGCATTTATGATCAATGCATTTATAAAGCCACTGCATGTTTGCACCTCCGCCATCTATCGATTCTGCACGAGAAGAAGAGAACCTAATTGACAGATACATTAAAATGGCGAGACTTATGTACGACTGGGACACATATTTGTGCTGGGGGAAAATGTTTCAAGTTCTATTTCTTACAAAATCTCTGTTTGTGTAAATGTACAGAGCAACGAAGTGCATCGTAAGATATTTTCAGATTAAAAGATAAAGCAGATAAAAAACGAAAAATGTACTTACTGAGATAAATGCATGTTACAATTTCATATAATTCCTATTCAAAATATACTGTCATCTAAGTCTTCAGTATCAAATAGCACTTAATTGAATAACTGTTATTAGCCATACGTTGAGATATGGTCGTCATGTAAGTGCATGTGAATGCTTGTAAATGTATTCATTTAACAACATGTTTATGTTACACTGATAACTTAATTGCACTTGAATTCGAACTATGTCTTCTTTTAGCAGTGTTAAAGGACAGTAATGGCGAGAAACATTCGAATTTACTTAATATAATATAATGTGGTTTTAGCGAAATATTAAAGCAACATTTTAGAACATTTGCTAATGAAGATAGTAGAGGATTCGAAATGCATTCGAACTAAACTCAAAACTTCATGAGTGCATATTCGTTAGACACCTAATTAATAACACGGATTCTTCTTAAACTCCTTGTGGAAACCGCGATCTGGGGAAAGTGGAAGGCAGTGTTACAATGGTAGAGCGCCGGCATCTGTAACCGAGGTTTCGGGTTCGATCACCTTTAGAGGCGGGTTGAAATTACGGAACTAAACCAAAAACCGGCGTGAGTACTAGACATGTTTCCAGGCAGCAGTCACCAACCGATTTGAAGAGCTTCAACCTTCCATCACAAACGATGTTAAAAAGACAAGCTAAAAGAAAAAGCGATGAAACTGTTACCACATGAAGAGAGGTTGGGTATTGGATTTCGAGAATTGTGTACATGGCAGCAGAACCTCCTAGCTTGAAGAGCTTCAACCTTCCATCACAAACGATGTTAAAAAGACAAGCTAAAAGAAAAAGCGATGAAACTGTTACCACATGAAGAGAGGTTCGGTATTAGATTTCGAGAATTGTGTATATGCTTTTGCGATAAAAACCTCCTAGCGTGAGAAGATAACATTTGTCTTCCGTTATTTAAGAAGTAAATCGAAACATGTAAGGTTCAAGACAAGGCTTTAGTAAGAATTTCATCGAAATGAAGGACTAATATTAGTATTGCACAATCACATGGCTAACATTTATTCACCAAATCACATATATTTCTTTCTGCCGGAATGAAATAGTTTAAAAAGGTGCTCGTTCACACATGAAACAATCTGCAAAGAAAATTGAAATGTCGTATAGACAATGTAGTTGCTGTTTACAGTATAGTTCTTTAATGAAGAATAGCTACTTAAAGACAATTTGATTCAAATGTGTCACTATATCTAAGTCATTAGACAGTATGCAGTGAATTTCAAAACCGTTGCAACACTTTTGGATCTGATTACATGATACGTAAAACATTATAAATTAATTGCATACAATCTCTAAACACTTGACTTTGTTTGCTCCCAATAGCTATTTTCAAGTATGCCAACAATCCAGCTGCTATACAGCTTTGAAGAAATATAATTTAAATCACCAAATCTCCTCGCATCTGTGAGTTAGTAGCTTTAAAGACGTCAGTAATCTTAAGGAACACTATTTTTTATTTCATATGAAATGGAAAGGAAAGGAAGAAAGCCACCATATAACCACAGGGTTATGTTATCAGCGTTACATATGGTTACATAATATAAAGTAGTTGGTTGCTTGCTTGAATAAGTTCACGATATGCAGTTATTCAAAGACGTTACATGTTTCCCTCGCTTAATATTCTGTTTCATTAGGCTAGCCCGATATAATTAATGTCAGAGAAATTTAGTTGAGGCCTACGATATTAAAGACGATTGCACCTTGGACTCATGATTAAAACAAACAAGAATAGCCGAGCATTCTGACAGTATTTTGGGCAATCTAAACACATCGGGTTTGTCCAATGAAAATGAAGTCGGGACCATTAAACGAACGAAGGAAGGAAGGAAGGAAGGAAGGAAGGAAGGAAGGAAGGAAGGAAGGAAGGAAGGAAGGAAGGAAGGTGGAAGGAAGGAAGGAAGGAAGGAAGGAAGGAAGGAAGGAAGGAAGGAAGGAAGGAAGGAAGGAAGGAAGGAAGGAAGGAAGGAAGGAAGGAAGGAAGGAAGTAAGGAAGGAAGGAAGGAAGGAAGGAAGGAAGGAAGGAAGGAAGGAAGGAAGGAAGGAAGGAAGGAAGGAAGGAAGGAAGGAAGGAAGGAAGGAAGGAAGGAAGAAAGGAAGGAAGGAAGGAAGGAAGGAAGGAAGGAAGGAAGGAAGGAAGGAAGGAAGGAAGGAAGGAAGGAAGGAAGGAAGGAAGGAAGGAAGAAGGAAGGAAGGAAGGAAGGAAGGAAGGGTATATTCAATTGTGAACATTCAACTTTATCATTACATGTATTCAAAAGTGTTCAATGGTGAAAACGAAAGTTAAAAATAATTTTTGATTGTTCATGTTCCTTCAAATTATGAACTGATCACTGGTTTTCAATTGTGACAAGTGACTGTGTAGTTTACTTTTTGAGTAGATATTGTCCTTTACATTGTAGGATCCGGGGTTCCAGGCTTGAGCTCCCACCTGCTGTCGTGGGAATGACTTTTGGCAAGTCAATTCAAAGCCCTAGCCTAATACTGATGGATCCAGGAAAGCCGGTACATAACTGAATAATTGTTGATACGGCATTTGACAACATACACATACTGTCATTGTCTTATTAACTCGGTTAACATATACAATGTACCTGTTACTAGGTCAAACTTCTCCGGTAACCAATTATATGTTACTGCCGGATCGCCATCAATAAGACAGTTAAATGAAACCCAAGAGGCCGTTTTTACGATTTATGCGAGGCCAAACTTTCCTCTGGATTACAACGTTAGTCTTTCTACGAAGTTTGGTCAATCCCACTGACCAATGCCAGACATTCTATACGGCTTATCTTAACTTATTGTAGATCGTCGTATCTCTAATACTTTAATATACCTATATATGTATATGAACAATTGATGACTTGTAGTGAGAATTTCCTATTCATAGATATAATACTTATACTTTTCTGCATTAATTGATTTTCTCCATACGAGTTTACCAGGAAAAGTTTACTAGGAAAAATTCATTTTCCCTTACCATTGTCATATATTCGAATTTAGAATATATCAATCTACTTCCCAATACTATTGCCATACATTCGCATTTGAAATGTAACTATTCATTTTCCTTTCCCATTGTCATACAATCGCATTCAAAAATAACTTTTTGTTAGCCTTTACCATTGCCCTTAATTCGAATTTCTAGATATGTCTCTGTACTTTGCAGTACCATTGCCATATACGTATTTACAATGTGACTTTTCACCCTCCTTTACAATTGCTATATATTCGAACTTAGAATATTTTATTGTACCATTTTCATATATTCGAATCTTTAAATTTTAGAATATTAAGAAGTGTCCAAATTGAAAATTACTTCGAAATGACGGTTGATATAGTATGTAATCACCGAAGTATCCGGGCATCTTAAGACTGGTTCCCACCAACCATTATAACGTTATTGGAACTCGGAACCAATTTCCTGACACATGATACGAGACAAGATATTTTTGGAAATACCTGTAGGACGAATTACGCGCACGGCGGGGTCATTTAATTCCTGGAAAAGATCTGGGAAGTTATAAAAACCTGATTTACCGCGGCGGGGGACTTTACAGGATCAAAGACCTTTAACGACATCTTTCTTGCCTGGAAACGGTTTGCATTTGTAATGGGCTTTACGTAATGTCGACGTTTTCTTTGTTTTGTTCTTTACATTTCTTTAACACTTAGAATGCTGGATAATTTTCTATAAATAGCTTTTGTGTGGTCTGCTTTCCAAAACCTTGGATATTTGCTTCATTTTGACGAGGAAAGATACTCAAAGTAGCAAACCGGTTTGATCATAGGCTGGCCAGGATTAAACCTGTATGCATAAACATGAAAACGGTTCCAGCACTATAACGGTTAATGGGGCAGTTTGCTGCAATCACTAAAGAATCAAATGTTAACAATTTCGCAAATTAAAGCAAGGATTGTGTCTTATTTCATGGTTTCAGCTTTTTTTGAGAAATCTGTAACAACGTCGTGTAGTCTATACGAACATGGAGCTTTCTGTTTCTGGGTCCCCCTTCGGCTTTGTAACTCGATTTCTCGTTTGTTCGGGTTTCCGTGGTGAACGGGAATGACTTGTGACCGACTTAGGAATCGTGAACAGTTCTTGAAAGGTTATATGATAAATGCATCGCCAATAACAATGTACGCCGTATTTTATTTGCTCCGAAATAGCCGGTTCGTGAGCTGTGAGCTAGTTAACTGGCATAGTGATAGAAGCTGGGAGGTACTTGGTATACAAGTAATCAATGAAAAGTGTCTCTATGCCAAATCTGACTGGCCCTTTTAATAGGGCTGGCACTTTGATAAAATAACCTTTACTTTTGCATACTTGAAGTGATTCTGGGATTCATATCGGTCGTAAACTCGCACCTAAAAGTAGCATATGATTATGTCGGATACCTCGGCTATGTTCAAAATGCAGCAACGCTTCTGCACCGACTGGAAACAAAACCTGATCAGCGGATCAGTGAATGACAGTGGTTAATGCGTACAGCATCAGCTTCTGGACATGAGGGTTGTGGCTTCGAATCCTTGGAAAAGCAACAACCACTTTGCAACCGATCATTGGTCCACATTTGGCGCGAGTATTAGTTATGTAACAAGGAGTATACTCGATAGCTTTAGCAGCTTACTCCATGATAAAAAAAAATTAAAATGGTTCTATTCCGGGCTTAGTATCTAACATTTCCTTTCGACAACCGGTGAAATTCAGAATGTGTCGTTTATCAAAGGGTACTGTTTTACTTGTGACAAAAGTTCCCAAAGTTGGGCCTGTGCTGAAGACGTCAACGCGTCGTTAACACTTGAATGGCTTCCCGGTTGATTCAGAGAAAAATATAAAAACAAATTGGTTCGACCCATTTCCTTGTATGGAAAACTGCAACTGGTTCGAACTGAGAGCATCATCATCATGTGGACATAGAAACGGTCATAGTATTGGTTTAAAACCATTGTAATAAAAAAGATAAATTTCGTGTTAAAGAGCACATTTACTTTTCGTCAGAATGGTTTATCAATGACTTTACATTGCAACCCAATACCGTAAGTAGAAAATTGCAACTGATGCAAATTAAGAGCATTGTGAGAAGACAAAATTACAGTTATAGTGTTGATTAAAAACCACGGTGACAAAAATAAGATACATTTTGTACCTAAAAGCGCTTTAAAGGTATATTAAGAACTTTGCTTTCCGTCCCTTCCCTATGACTGAAAAATTGCAACTAATTCAGAATGACAGCAAAATAAGACGGCAAAAGTTGTACACAAAAACCACTGTGACAAAAAGATTAAATTTCTATTTAAGAGCAATTTTATTCCTTTTGTCACATTGGTTTATCAAGAACTCTGTAGAGGAGCTAACAATGTAAGGTAATATGGAGTAACAGCGGGAAAGCGATAAAAATTGCTGAGAGCGTCTCAAGCTTAACTGCTGTGCTGCCATGTGGCAATAATTTCTTTTTTATTTCAGCTTTGACTTGCCTAACATTACCAGGCGGTGTGAGCATGCCTAATTGACTGAGTGTCTGGTAATTTGCCTTTGAGAGGCAAATTTGCCTTTGTTTCCTCTCCGCCTCGAATAAGCTCTTAACTCTTTACCACCCGCAGACGATGTCTTTTTTATTGAAGCTGACGACTCTAGAATCGCTGAGTATGCATGTGAAAGATCTTTCAGTTCTTTTTTTTTTAATATGTGAATAAATTGAAAAAGAAGACTTTTTGGCAAAAGGAGAAATAGCTTGTTCCAAGCAATTTCTCTTTTTGCCAAAATACTTTTTTAAAGTCGTCTTCTGCAAGACGCACAATGCGGGGTTATTGGATAATTTGTTAATGATACTTGTTCTCAGAAGCGAAAACTAGAAAGTCAAAATAGGATGTTGTTGATACAATACACCTTTTGGATTGTTGTTTGTTATACAATTAAAAGTAGATAGCAAAAAGATAATTAATTCAGAAGAGTCAATATATCTAAGTATTTACAGTTTTTATGTGGTAGATCTCGAACACAATGTCACGCTTTCGGATCAATATGCATGTAATTCATTGTATCGAAACAACGAAGAATAAATCAAAGCGCCGATAGCGCTGAAAGACTAAGGTGTGTTTAAGCAAGATGATTGAGGATACATTTGAAAATTTCTTTGGGCAACATCTCGAGGAAAACAGCTGCTCTTTTTACCACCATTACTATAATTATTATTTCTGTGAACAGAGACTGAACGATAGTCTATTTTCCGAACATCTGGACATTTTACGATTTCCCATGAGGCAACAATTATAATAATATATACCAAAACAAAGCGAGTAAATCCGGACTGTATTCCTAGTTCCAAGAAGGTATTAGTCCACAAACGATCCAATTTTGCTTCCAATGACTTTTTTTAGTGCATATTATATACCAGTACAGCTGCTGTGCAGTTTTAAAGAAATCAATTCTTACTTCCAAATGACCTCAGATCAAGAAACTTTTACTCCTTCACTGTTTTTAAGAGACCTTATACATTGTTTGAAATTTATGACATGTATGCCATAACATGCGGATATAGATTTCCATTATGGTTGTAGAATTATGGAAAATATAGAAAGTATTGCCATTTAAATCTGATGACGGTAAAAGTTTCTTTTAATCTCAATCTTTGAAACTTACACCAGAAAGTCAGAAAGTCACAACTCATTATGGTTAACAAATGATAGAAAATGGGATAAGCGACTCTCCATTCTTTACGATCACCATCATTAAAGGGATACTTAATGTTTTAACCCTTTACCAAACACAAAATATTCGACTATCCCAAAATGAAAGAGTTTGCAGATGACATTTCAAAAAGTGATGAAATTGAAAAATAATCCTCTGATAGGGCAGACAACATTGTGGGAAATGAAGAAATTGCTCGTTAGGAGCAATTTCTCCTTTTCCAAAATGTTTTCCAGAGTCGTCTGCAAGAAACTGGTGAAATGTCGTTATTGGTTGGTAATGGGTTAAACCACTTTCGCTTCTGCATACACATTGTATTGGAACCGCCTTTGATGAACATGGTTTTTTAACTGGCATGAGAAGAAATGCTTTGTACATTACACAAAAGAATAAGACACATGTGCGGTCTCAAAAAGTAAACCTGAAGTCTTAAACAACATACACTTATGGGAAGTATCAGTATCGTCCTAACATTGTTCCGTTTATAGTATTGTTTATTTTTACAAGATGTAGATAACTAGCCGACAGATAAAAATCCATATCAAACGCTCAAGATTTGAAAGCTTTTACAGAGGATAATTGAAGTTGGGAGAAAGGGGAAAATGCTCAAAATTTGAACAGTTCAGTCCTTTTCTCTCACAGTTTTTGTGTATTTTTTCTCTCCCCTCTAATACTTGTATCCAATGACTGACTTGATTTTTGTTTTTGTTTGGTTTATGTAATGGGTCAGAAAAACTAAGTGTTTTGTTTTTATTAATGTCCTGTTATGCTCTTTGTGCCCACATTTAAATTGATGCTTGCTACATCTTCATTCTTCGTAGCTATTGTAAAAAAATGTGAGACAAAAAAAAACATTTAAAAAGAAATAGATAACTAGCTACCACTTGTAGCGGCGTTTATTGATTGGGCAATACATATTGGTTGTTCACTCTATCTGAGCTAAAATTGTCTCAAGCTAAAGTTAAGTAATTATTGAGAAATTGAAAAGCTATCAAATGAACGTACATATGCTTACAATTTATTTACTAAAGGGACGTAATCGTTAGTTGAAAACAAGTTCGTTATTCTTGTTATCTCCCTTGTTTGGGTTAAAAAACATCTCGTTTATCAAAACGACTTGTTTATCAAAACGAATGCAAAAACATGCCGATCTAACTCTATCAAAAACCTCAAAGTTTGTTAATGGCATAAAAATTCACGTAAACATCCATGTTGTGGACAAAACAGGTGAAAAAACTTATCAAGGGAATAACTGTCAGTTAAACTTCTGAATATTTCTCGCGATCAATCCATCTATCCATCTATCTATCTATCTATCCGTCCGTCCGTCCGTCCGTCCGTCCGTCCGCCCGTCCGTCCGTCCGTCCGTCCGTCCGTCCGTCCGTCCGTCCGTCCGTCCGTCCGTCCGTCCGTCCGTCCCGTCCGTCCGTCCGTCCGTCCGTCCGTCCGTCCGTCCGTCCGTCCGTCCGTCCGTCCGTCCGTCCGTCCGTCCGTCCGTCCGTCCGTCCGTCCGTCTTTCATTTTGTCCACAATTCTATATGTCAATTCGTCGATCAATATACATACATACCTGACAATCTGTTTTACCTAACCAAAGTCCTACACAGCACAGGTTTACCGTTTTGGGGCAAATAAAGGTGTACCCCAACCATATCATATGCAATACACATCATGTTAGAATTGAGTAGGCGGTGAAGGAATGCGTTTGGTTAAGCTATAGGGTCGTATAATTTTCCTATAAAGTACATGCATTCGGAACACTTCGGTCATTTCTTAAAATAACTTTGGAGGTAATGGGGAGCCATTTTGAAAGTATGTCATTGACGAAGGGCATGTCCGTTTGCAATCGTATCTACTCGGCAATCCCCGACACAAGCCGGGGATTACCGAAAATATACGATTGAGAAAATATAAAACAAAGATGTGTTGATATCATAATCTTTTATGAAAACATTATAAAAGAAAAACCTTCAATTGTGATATATAACCAATTTGTGTGTATTTACATAAATATATAGTGTCTGTGTGCATGTTGTAATCATGTGAGTTATCCGCCGGGAAACAGCCAAATTACCCCAGGATTCCTGGTGTATTCATGAACTGCTGACGAGGCATATCTACCGACTTGTGACGGGGATTGCCAAGTAGATACGATTGAAAGTACACGTTGTCTCTGTATACTGCTTTTGCTTCATTTCTGACATATAGCTCATGAAATTTGTAGACGTGTCCGAATCGATTTCGGGTACCTCTTTTAACATTTCGTGTGCGAGTATTCGTCCCAAATGAGGCTGACCTTTAAACAAACACTACAATGTACCTTAATGATGGGCACACGCTATTTTGCTTTAGCAGGTTAGTTCAAAACGATAATATATTGATGCCAAAGCAAACACACGCAAATCATTTATGATCCTAATGCTTTAGTTACGAGCATTTGACTCAACCCCTTAGAATACTGGGTAATGTTCTTAAAATAAACTTTTGTGTCGTCTGCCTTCCAACAACCTTAAACATCTGCCTAATTTGATGAGGTAAGATACTCGGAGTAGCAAACAGGTGAGATCACAGGACAGGTGCCAATTTACTTCGATCCACCCTGTTTTAATACATATGAAGTAGGTTCCAGCACTATAAGGCTTAACATGACAAGATAAAGATAGGGATGTGCATTGGAAATGAAACTAAGCTCGATCTTTTTTCAACGTGAAGTCGACTAAGTCCTATACGTACACGTTATAACAATAACGACATTTGACCAGCTTGTTGCAGACGACTCTGGAAAACATTGTGGGAAGGGAAGAAATTGCTCTGAACGAACAATTTCTCCTTTTCCCACAATGTTTTCTGACCTATGCAGAATATTTCTATTCAATTTCATCACATTTTGAAAAATGATCTGCAAACTTTCAATTTTGGACTGCCGATTGACCGATTGGCGTTTGGTAAAGGATTAACCCATTTTCCAGTGTGTGAATGCGTGAGAATGGTCCAATTTGCAAGTTAAAGAAGACGACAAATACATCATGATTCAAAATTTATATTTTAACAAATGACTTAACGTAATACGGCATAGGGACTCATTCTCTATTGAGAGGGTTTTTTGGACTAAGGGTGCGTCAGCACCTTAGTCCATTGAATTTACATACCACTTTTTGAGAGACGGTACTTTATCGATACAGAAACAGTGGTCTGACCCCAATTACTCATTAAACATCCGCCTTCACTGTGCGGACTAATATACCTTCTTGGAACTAGTTTACGTTTGTTATACTAGTTTCTACCGTACTCTGTAGCGTATTCAACAAGGTGATTTATTATTCAGTGAAGGATTGAAATATTTACGAAAATGTGTATCCATGGGTGTCAGGCTCGTTAACCCTTTTCCAAACAATAACGACATTTAACCTCTTTGTTGCAGACCACTCTGGAAACATTGTGGGAAAAGGAGAAATTGCTTGTGACGAGCAATATTTCCTTTTCCCACAATGTTTCCTTCCCCACCAGAAGATTTTTTTCCAGTTTCATCACATAATGAGATGTCGTTTGCAAACTCTTTGAATTTGGGAAAGTAAATGATTCGGCGTTTGGTAAAGGGTTAAAGGAGACAACTTTTTACATACCTGCTCCGTCTTATTTCAGCTCGGCTTTCATAAACGGGTGTCAGTTTCGTTAGATGTGACAACCTAAGTAATCCAAAAAGCATATTTTGTGCATAGTTATACTTTTAAATGAATTCAACACCGTGTACTTGTATGATATTGCACGTTTAGAATACAACTTTCCAGATTTATCATGTTGTAAGCAGATTAAATATTTGCTTATGAATATGACAGTTGTGAATCATCATCGACATCTCTCTCTCTACGTACTAAAAAGGTCCGAGTTCTAAAAGCTAGCAAACCACAAGGTTTCGTTTTACTAACAACTTTAGGAAAATATGTGCGTAAGTCATAACTGAATAACATGGATAGTATCTTCAATGAAAGTACAATATTGCAATGTGACACGTCATTTGAAGCGTCTCGGAGAGACGATTTCAATGATGTGTTACTTTGCAATATTGCTTAGCCCAAAATTGAAATAAGAGGAATTGTTGTTTTAGACTTGCGCAAATCTTGAGCGTAAACTGTTTAGTAAAACGGTACCCCGGCAAATGTGCAATATACCGATGTCTGCTGAAAAGGAGTCAAGAAACATACAAATACAACTGACATGACTTGCCACAATAGTATATCAAAAGCCTTTTTTTCACAAAACCACATTTTGGTGCATCTGCCGAAAAGGTATTCATAAAACATTTTGATAAAGGGATTTATTGCTCCAAATGAAGATTATATCCCCTTATCACAGTGGTTTTGTAAAAACGAAAGTGATGAAAATCGAAAACATTCGTTCATTCTTTTTCTACCGTCTGGTGTATCTTCCTATTGAGACAAGTCTTTTTGAATTGATTTAAAACAAAAGTTTGATAAAAACTTAAATAATAGGTTGAACAATATTGTTGGAAGAGAATTCAGGTAACTATTACGACACAATGAGTTATCTCTCGTGGCAGACAACTTACTTTTTTGTCTTAATGGTTTTCAAGCTATATCATTGATAAATTTCATTGTAATTTCTTGCAGAACTCGCTTTTAAATGTCTAATATATTAACCGTGAAATAATAGTAAGAAAAAAAGAATATATACACATAGGATAACCAAGTTGAATTTACTGACGAATAATCACGCAATAGATTTGTAAAAATGTTCGACATGTTTTCGGACTTCTCTGCAAACTTGTGAGTCATTGATCGTCCGAAAGAATACGGACCCTTAACACAGGTATTTCTTTATTTTCTGATCAGTCATATCCGGAAATATCTAATCCATTACCGGACAATAACGACAGTTGATCAGTTTGTTGAAGAAGACTCTGGAAAACATTGTGGGAATGCCATGAAAGTTGTACCATGACTTGAAAATGCTGACATGACGTTAAACTGTTACAAAATATACATCCTGTTAACCAATACTAAACTTTATTAGACCAACACTTGATAAAACCGCCCATCTTTCGACTACAGACAACACAACGGTGTTAATGCTGCAATCTGTCTTATAACACGCTTTCTAGTATATATATATATAAGTAGCAAAAACGAGTACAAAAGCATGTGCGTGTTAACTAATTACCAAACAATAACGACATTTAACCAGCTGGTTGCACATGACTCTTGAAAACATTGTGGGGAAAGGAGAAATTGCTCTTAACGAGCAATTTCTCCTTTTCTCGCAATGTTTTCTGACCTTTCAGCAGATTGTTTTTAAATTTCATCACATGTTGAAATGTCGTCTGCAAACTCTTTCAATACGGGAGAGCAAACTATTTGAAGTTTGGTAAAGGGTTAAGGAAACTCTCGTGCTATCGCAATGCTAAATCAAAGTTATCATTTTATAATCCGTGATGTGTATTATCAATGCAAATGACCAGTTTTAAAGCATAATAAAAGCGAAGAGGTCAGACTGTCTCGCTTCAATTCCGAATTTTTACCTATACCAAATACACACATACAAATACTGTCTGTACTGGTAGCCAATGATCAGTTTGCAATCCTACGAATAGTATGCGTTTTGGTATGTCACTCACAAATTTAATGAAACCGCTAAATATTGTTCAATGACAAGTTTTGTTTCTTTTACTGCTTTTGATAAATGATTAATATATACCGAATGCCTGTGTAACGAACCGAGCAAATGCACCTCTCAAAGAGACAAACACATCCGATCAGTGAAAAACACTGAGCAGTCGTGCTGTCTATATATTTACCATCATGAGCGGTTGTGTTGTCTATATATATACTAGCATGTTCTCTTAAACAATGCATTAGGTTCCTAATTTGCATAAACGTTCAACGAACGTTACATAACTCCCACTTCCGAGAAGACTTGTCCCGAGGCTTGGCCCTTGGGAAACACGTGGTGAAGGCAACTCCGATAGAATAATACCCATAGGATTGAGTACTCATAACTTGTCAAATTCCAGAAGTATCAGCAGACGACAACTAAAAAGGATTAAGTGAAGTGATTAAACAAAATACCCTGTGACAAAGTTAGAAGTATTCGTGGCGAGCAGTATCTTCCCATTCAACTCTTTCAATTTGGGACGGTCGACAATTTGGCGTTTGCTTAAGGGTTATAAGTATACACCGCTCATACAGACCGTTTATGTCTTAATGTGAATAAGAACATGCTCTGCTTCATTAGTCCGGATTATTCGGTAAACCGGACATTTTGGTGGGAACGGGCGTGTTCGGATAAACGAGGGTTCACTGTAGTATGTACATGTAATCCGTTTCTGATCATTAAGTAAGCTGTAAAACATAGTTTCGACATGATTTTATTCAAATTAAAATCTTGATAAATCAAGCAAATTTTTTCACTTTGTGTGAGAAATATGCATCAAGATGTGGTTTTTTCTACATCAAGTTATTTCACTTGGAATAAGCCAATTCATTTAACTTATGGAAGTAGGTTTGTTTTTTATAAGACTCTATGATTTGCATTCGCATTATCATTACAAATATTTTCATTAAGAAATATTAGACACATAGTCGAGGCTATTGTAATTTATGTTTTACTTCCTTGGAAGAGAATCAAGCCCAAAGCGATGAGGGACCATTATTAAAAGTCTGTGACATTAATACCTCGACCACAGAGGCTACTCGGGGCCTCCGTGGCCTAGTGGTTAGAGTACAGAACTTGAAATCACATGGCCCCTCTCCGCGTGGGTTCAAATCCTGAGAGGGATATGGATTTTCATGAGAAGCAGTCTCCCGACTGACTTACGGAATGTCGATGGTTCTACCCACCTTGACCAGCCCTTATGGGCAGTTGAGTATGGGGACTTCCTCCATCCTTAATAGTCGGGCATCGCTACATAACTGAAATAATGTTGATGTGATGTAAAACCCATATTAAAAAAAGAAAAACAGAGGCTACTCAGAGTTATCTTGTCCGTGACTATATGTACTGCCTTTTCCTGTGTGAAATGACAAAGTACAATAACAGCATGTATGCTTTTGAAACACAATGCATACGACATTAAATAATTTTCCGTGATAATAGTTCGTTCAGAATTTAACACTTAGCCTTTCGTGTCAACGGATTTAAATCATTTATTGGTATGATCAACATGAATTTGGACGAGACAAAAGCGGTAATGACAAACTCGAACAAAACGATGTTGGACAAGACAATAACAGTAAGAACAAACTCGGGCGAGACATCATTGAAAAAGACATTAACAATAGAAAGTAGAAACAAACTTGGACGAGACAATATTGAACACTTCAGTGGAAGGAGCGCTTTAAAAGACTTGAATGGACAGTAATTATCGTGGGGGATGAACATCGGTGGGTAGCATCTATCCGTCTCTCCTTTTGTTGATATAACCAAAGAGTCTTACCTTCGTTTTAACGTATAAAACAAAAGAATGAGGGTTCATATAGAAGCCAGTGCTATCTGTTCGTACATTAGCCGGTACCAAAGATTAATGCATTATAGACTATTAATACATTTTCCATAGCCAACGTCGTTGAGGATTTTTCATTATTTCTTTATTTTTCTGATAAACCAAAGAATGGACTATTTTCTTTTTCGTTACAACCTATAAAACAGAAGAAAATGAGAATAAGGGTTCATATAGAAACCGGTGCCATCTGTTCGTACATAAGCCGGTGCCAAAAAATTACAGCTTTATAGGCTATATGTATATTATCCGTAGCCAGCCCCGATGAGGATTCTTATATATTTCTTTTATTTGAAGACATTAAATATGACAATAAAACGTGGCATACATAGGTCTTTACTTTTCTGATGAATCAAATTTTGGAAAAGAACATATTCTCTTATGAATCAGACAAAAGACTGTATTTTCATTAAACTGTTTACAATGAGGAATCGCATGCGGCCAACTTGTTTTCTTTAGTGTGGATTAAATAAAATGATTTGAGACAAGACAAAATACATGCGTTATACAAGATTGTTCATATTGTTCCGTGATGCACGTCATTTTAATAAATTATTTCTCTTTTTCTTTTTCATCCAATGAGAATGCGTCAATTTGAATTTTTTTGTTGGTTTATTTTCCATAAACTACTATTCGAGTGTTCTATCTGGGCTCTATGAGACTATTACTCTGGTATCACGCATGCGCATAAATGTGTAGTTTTAGGCTCCACCTCCAAATCAATGACACGTGTAAGCCTAGCCTACGGAAGCGATTGAAATATCGCTGTGACGTCGCGGGGGAGAAATAAACACAGAAATAAATAAAAAGTAATTACAATTAACTGGGTATCCTAACATCGTTGAGAAAAAAAGAAACTGAGCTATATTAACCTTTTACCCCATTAGGAATAATGTGACGGGTACAAAATGAAAGCATCAACAGACAACACATATATGGTGTTGGCCCGGTGTCGAATCACTTCCGGGTCGTTGTAGCCTAGAAAGTAGTTCTTTGAAATATTGAAAGTCCTACTTCCAAGGTGTTTTCACAGGAAAGTGTTACATTTAGAGTATATATATTGGTACTGTGTGATTGCTTTGTCTTCTCCTGATGTTTTAAAAGTGTTTTGTTTGTATTTTACAGGACTACTTCTCCATGCGGTGAGAACCAAAGATGTCTGTTATCAGTCTGGGCGTGACCTCTTCTATTTGAATTGACACGCCCCCTCTCTGGAAATCAGCCGATAGCAAAAAAACGGATCGGTCATGATGCACATTTAACCCCCTAAATGGATTGTGTTAAGATAGTTTAAAGGTGACATGATCACGAGAAAGTACGATATGGGAGCAGTTTGTCTCTGTGACTGCTCAAACGGTTGCTATTTAACATGGTGGAGATGGGTGGAAATTAGACCAGGCCGACCCCATATACATTATGAAAAAACACAGTTTCTTTTTGAAATTGAAAAGAAAATATTGTGACAAAAGGAGAAATTGCTCGTTACAAGAAATTTCTTCTTTTGTCACAAGGGCTTCTCAAGTTTTCTAGTGTAGGTGAGGAATACATTATGGAGTAACGGGTTAAACTCAAAACTACATTGCAATCTACATCACTGGGTAGTGCAGTTTTCTTCTTCCAAATATGGTATGGCAGATTCTTGGCATGCAATTGACAGCCGCGGAAGGCGTGGTTTATGTCGAATTTCAAAATACTGAGCAGCAGTTTTATGCCATTCGCAGATCATACCCGTAGAGGCGTGGTTTGCCAGCGTCAAATAGAGCGCTCTATGGAAATGTAGGTTAAACACTAAATTGTTTAGAGGCTATATAGTGAAATTTAAACGACATAGAAACCCCGTCAGTCGCGACGGGGTTTCTATGTCGTTTAAATTTCACTATCTAGCCTCTAACCAATATAAATTCTTTTTGTTTCCTGTCCATCTTCATTTATTTCTTTGTTTACAAACGTATAGAAACCGGTGCTTGTACGTATAGAAAACATGCAACGCAAGCTTATACGCATATAAGCCGTTTTGATTAACCACCGTGTATCTAGACTCTAAATAATTTAGTGTTTAACCTACATTTCCATAAAGCGCTCTATCTTGCACTGGTAAACCACGCCTCTCTGGGTATGATCGGCGCATGACATAAAACTACTACATGTACTCAATATTTTGAAATTTGTCGCTATCGCTCCTTCCTTGGGGTTTCTATATCGTTTAAATTTCACTATCTAGCCTCTAACTAATACTTAGTGTTTAACCTACATTTTCATCCAATGAGAGTAAACGCAGGTTAAACACTAATGGCAGTTAGAAATGTGGGTAATCTTCCATCATTAAGAGATTGGTATCGCAAAATATCTGAAATACTGTTGACGTGATGTAAAACCATAAAAATGAATGAACTGGTAAGAGTGCAGGTCTTGTTTCCCTGATTTGAACCCTTTTCACGGCTCAAACCTGTATAGTGCTGGAACCGACTTTATACTTATGCAAACAGGTTAGATCACAGGCCAGCCGTCAAATAAATTGGCGACTAGTCTGTGATCTAATCACTTTTCTATTTTGGGTATCTTTCCACATCAAAATTAAGCAGATATGTAAGGTTTTTGAAAGCAGACGACACAAAAAACAATTTTTAGAAGATTACCCAGCATTCGAACGGGTAAATAAACAATTCCTCGTGTTTTTTAATCAAGGTAACAGTAATTTGGATCGCCCGCGGAGATAATGTAGAAGTTTACGGATTTGCAGTTATTCGCAAACAATTCGCAAACGTTTTCCTTATTGAACGCAAGGCCGCCTGGCTCTCGCAAACGAAGGTAGAACTTGACTCGCTAATAACAAACAGACAAACGAAAATGGTGAACTTCGGAATATTTCGCTACTTGTTGAAATGTTTGTATTGATTTTGTTATGAAAACAGAGTTATTCATAATAAAATTAAAATGAATATATTTCAGTTGTTTCAGTCTTAATTTACACCACACAAAATCTGAGATGTTTGTTGTCATCACTATTAAAATCGATTATTTTGACAGTGATGTACCTTTTCGTACATTGACACAATCGTACTTAAGTTTGACTGTACTGCAAACCTGTAAAGGGAAGTAATCCTGCGTGAATTTGGTTGAAACTAGTAAAACAAAATTGAGGACTTTTGATTTCTTCACTCGTTGTTAAAATGTTTTTTTCAATTGTGTAATGAATAAAGGTTGGTTCGTTATAAAATTGAAACTAACGCTTTACGGTTGTTTTGATTTTAATTGACATCTTGAGAAATATGAGGCATAACTTACCATGTATCCATAACAGGAATATTTCTACAATTTTGTTAAGTCAGGACCGTGTTCGTTCACAAACAATATATTCGTAACAAGTTTCAAATTTCACACAGTTATCTCCCTTTATCGAATTTGATTTATCTCCCTTATCAAAGCGAGCGTTTGCGAAAGGTTTATTCGGTTCAATAGAGATTTCCGTGAGAGATTTTGTTCGCAGAAAACGTTTTTCCTTTTTGAACACAAGGCATGAATACACCAGAAATTCTGGAAGAAATTTGGCTGTTTTCCGTCGCATAGCACATTTCAAACAGGGACTCAATATTTGTGTAAAAACAAACACTTTGATTTAATATCTCAATTGATTGTTGTGTTTTGTACAAGTTGCATTCAAGATTAGCATATCAACATATCTGTGTTTCATATTTTCTCAATCGTATTTACTCGGCAATCCCCGGTTTGTGCCGGGAATTACCGATTAGAGGCGATTGCAAACGGACATGCCATTCGTCGCCGTAACGTTGCCGGACTGCTCTTAAAATGGATTCCAGTTAACTCCGAGGTAATTTATAGAAATGGCCGAGATGTTCCGAAAGACTACCTCATTGACTATACCCGGCTTGGTTAGCTTTTTTGATCAGTTAGATTCTGCATATTCTTCCATCAGCTAGAAGCTGTTTGGAATCGTCATTTAATCTGATACATAAGTACTGTGGATGCTTTGTAGAAATATAACAAACAAATAAATCAATAACACCAGAGTGACCTTAGCTATGATACTTAATGCATTTCAATGCCATTAGAGATATATCTTGCTGTATTAATTTTTAACATGTCGCCGCAAAATAATTTGATATTGGTGATATGTTTAAACACTCATTGATATAAATACGACGTTTCTTAGTTTATTCATGTGGTATCTCAACAATCTATTAGTAAGTGTATACCTGAATTGAACAGATTACTAATCTTGTATTGGTGGATCAAGCAAAGCCGTTACATAACTGAACAAATGTTGATACGGACTTTCATGTATATACCTCTGTAATAACAACGCATGTCTATCGCATACTATATCGAAAAGGACCTGTTGTCAACAAGGATGGTTATTATCATCGGTATTCCGTACGTCGTGAGGAGAAAACTTCTCATTTGAATTCAAATGCAGTTGCTGGGATTTGGACCCATACAGACAGTGTATTTTAAGTTTAGTTCTCAAACCATTAGGCCACTGATGCCTTACGCACCGTTCTACTAAACAACTTCAGGAAAATATTCTTAACTAATGTGTTTCACTTGATTTGTCTTACCAGGTGATCCCCACTCGTTAATCCAAGCGCTTCTTGCCATCTTAGATGTTACTTGAATGTAAACAATGAAGTTAAGTTGGTGGGTACAAAACTTATGAAAATATGACTTTAAAAGAAAGATAAAGGATAGTGCCGACGTTATATTGTCATGGTACTGTAATGATTTGCTATGTTTCACCATATATATACATATATATTACTCATTTTACCTAGTTTTGTAGTTTTTCCTGAGCACTGGTATGCTTTTAAAACTTGAATACGTGCTATCTCGACTTCCAGTTATACTACAGCACAACTGTTATACAGTTTTAGAGAAATCGAACTTTAATATATAGTTTTCCCATCTTTGTGAAAAGGCGGCTTTAAAGATATTGATATACTGTATGTATGGTCGCTTTTGCATATCTTTCTGTCGCTTCTATCTCGTGTACATGTACCTTAAAATCGTACTAGCACGCAAAAACTGAAAAACTGGGTAAAATAAGTTATAATTTATGATAAAACATGAAATAGCTAGGAAGCGCTTGAATTTACGAACGGCGAAAAGCTGAATAGCTATTAGCGAGCATTTGTTGATTGTTCACAATGGTTTCTACTCAAGATCGTAAAGGGAATGTATTGTCTTAATGTATTTTTAGTCGTCCGCATTTTTTTCTACCTTGGATAAGTTATACAACTCATGATGAAGTTTACATAATATGACCCCGTAAATGCTCAATGGGGCGTAACTACTTCCTCGTCTTCGTATCTTAAAATGGTTTAAAACTGTCCCTTTTCGATCCTATCCTTAATAAACTTTCCCGCCCTTTATCCCATATAAATTTTCAAGAGTTGTCAAACTTTAAAAATATTTTCCACGACTGTTAAATTGATCACTATTTAAAACCCAAAACAATATCGATTTCTTTTTTGAAGAAAGGAGAAAATCTCTTACACAAGTGTTTCAATGGCTGCTTGAGGTTCACGCTATGTTTCATTAAAGTCGAATAACATCTGTCGTTTCAATCGGAACTACTCGGGTATTTCCGTGAGTTGTGAAATACACCTCGGATATAAGAGGAGGGTTACAGTTTTTCGGGTTAATCGGCATCTTAATACATTTTCTAAGCGTGCAAGTTAAGTAGTTCAATGTGTATGGAAGGGTTTGGACATCCTTTTAAATAATCTTTTTATCAGTAACTCATACCAAATGGCAAAGTTGTGGTTGTGACATGTAAAGTTGTTTCCTCAATCAAATTTAACGACTTTTTAGAATTCACATTTAAGATCTATTTTTGAACAAGAAAGTAAAGTGACGTCATTCAGCTGGGAACCAATATGGCGTCACCCCTATTATTTCAGAGGTGTTTTCATTTGATAAACCCGATGTGTTCAGATTGCCGCCGTTTTGGTCTCGTTCCTTCGTCGGGTTAGTTCGGTTGTTCTCGGTATACGTGTGTCTTGAGTTCGGTTGTTCTCGGTATACATCGGTCTTGGCCGTAACTATAGTTCTAGTGGATCGAGGAAAGCCGTTATATAACTGAAAATTGTTGATCCGGCTCTTGCAAAGAGGACCCCTATTTGACCTGTGTTAGGTAGAAACCAAATTGAACTTCATGCCATACTTGCGCTCATTTATACTTAAATTGTGAAAGTTCTAGAATAATTGAATTTTAACTTACTTGTAACCTATATAAATGACCTCATATTCCCTTTTCCAGTGGAAATGAGACTGTAACACGTTCACATGATGCTTTTAAAAGAGTGAATAGTATAACGCTTGTGTACAATAAGCGATACAACAAAGTTAGTAGAGAAACGTTGGGAACCAATAAAACCAAAGGAATTCTCCATTTTGAACTACGACGTTGTTAAAATGAAATAAATGGTAGTATTTTAATGTGTTTCACGTCTTTTCAAACCAGGTGATTGCCTTTCATTAATCCAAGAGCTTCTTGCTATTTCAGATGTTACTCGAATGTCAACAAGTAAGTTAAATTGGTGGGCACACAATATGTGAAAATAACACTTTGAAAAAATAGATAATACTTAGTACAGGCGTTATATTGTCATGATCTTATGGAGCGTAAGTGTGCTTTTCAAGGATTGTGAGTAAATCAATCTATAAAATAGAGACGTTGTCATTGTTGTTTTTTTGACGTGACGTCACAAGCTACGTGACGTCACAAGCTAGCACTCCTGAAGACGGCATTGTATGCATAGGTGCGTTTGCACAGATATTTTTTCTTCTACGAATAACCCCTTATCATTTTTTTTTATTTTCTAGCTTGATATTGATTCAAGTTTCAAGTTAACTTGTTTCGTAATTATAACACAACACAATCAAAACTGATTCGTTAAGCATGTTTGTATTGTGATACAGTGTGTAGGTTCACAAAAAGCCATATCTCGCTGTGATGCGTCAACGTACAGGGGTCTGTCATTACTGATGCCGTAGACTGCTGCACAGGATGGTACGAATAGACTCGTTGTGTCTGTGTTACTAGACACATGTCTTTTTTTTTTCTTGACCATGACGGGTCTCTCTCACAGATTGTCTTGTTAGAGTAACAATACAATACAAACGCTTAAAGCGTCTAAAAGCTTTTCTCGTAGCTTAAAGGTATCTATTCACATAAGGGGAGATATGAAAGTCAATTTCAAATGCCAAATTACATTTCGAAAAAGCTGATGAAAGCAACATAAATTCCAAAGGAAATTAATATTTCTGAAAATTTAGTAGACCTAAAAAAAGCTGCATGGCTTTTGGACTGAAGGTTTTCAATATCTGCAACATATATGTGATATATCTTTACGTCACGGTTATGGATGAGGAAGGGAGACGTGTCAATGATATAGTTGTTTACAACTTAATGTATAGGTGATTATATTTTATCTGCAGAAGACATTTTATCTCAAAATATAAAACATATATATTTACTGATACGAACTAGTCATAGAGAATTCCAGTCTATGTTTAACACAAAGTGAAAATCCAAACATCAATTAAAGGGCATATAAGCGATCCATGAATATTAGGCGCAGGAATCACATGACCAATGTCCGAAAAAGATAGCCGCACCACTGGTTATTTTACTAGTATGGAAGCCCCATTATGTACCCCGCATTGGTTGACCATCAATGTTCTGGATGTGTATAATAACCCATGCTCTATAAAGGCGTTACGTCTTACACTTGACAAAGAAATCACAGTCAAAGACTGGCCGTTTTGAACATGCCCGCTCGTCGACTTAGAGAGTTACACTTGACAACATTATAAAGTATGGGTGATCAAATTAGGAAAAAAGCAAGAATGCCTAAGCGCAGCCATCTTGTTCGGAAATAAGATCTTAAACATTGGTCTAATAATTCCTCCGCCTGTACTTGGGACGAAGAACTGCCTCTTGATATTTATGTTGGACGGTCATGAAAACAATATATGTATATATCTTCGCATAAAATCGATATTGTTTTAAGCATCCATTCTTTAATAGTTCATGAATGGTTCTTTAGTCATATGCAATCCTAGAGTAGTCATGCCATGGTTAAAAAATGTGCATTTGCAATGGTTAAAGAATAGGAATGTAGACCATGAAAGTTGTATTTCATGTCAAAAGCATTCACAAAGCTACCTTTTTTCAAAAAGAAATAATCGTCTGATGTTGGATTTATCTAAAACATCTACAAAATGAATATCAATGAAGCATTTTATTGAATTTATATACATGCATATGTGTTAAATATTTCCCCATAAAACTATTTGTTTACCCTTTGGAACAAGTATCAAATGTCGTGTCCTTTGTAGCAATGTGTAATTAAAGGAGGGTATAATGTTTATCTACATTTTGTTTAAACTCACGTACATGTAATACAACGGTGGAGAAACACCTGACCTATTTGAATCGATACAACCTACACTGGTTGATAACTAGTGCTGATATTCCAACCTAAGCGCTTGCGGGTACCTTCCATACCTAGGTATGTTTGGTACCTATGTTACGTTGTCAAGGCAACCAGCATACAGGTATGAGAAGCATCATCGAGTTACATCACCCCACAAACTCCGACTGAAGCAATGGTGTCTGTACAGGAGTGGAAAATCTAGACTCGTCCGTCGACCAACAGAGGCAACACGCAGGTCTTGTCCCTTCAACAGCGGCTAAACTCACGATGGATTGTGCTAGAGTGTCCCACGATGGAGTAACCAAATCAATCCCGTCGTCCATGGTAACCCACGCGCGGGAAACTCGACTGCAGATGGCGTGAATAAGCGGACTCATCGCTTTCTCGTCGACTTTCTCTAGAAACACTAAAATGACGGGCCTGTTCTGGGAATATGCTTCCTGAAGTTCCAATTGACAGAATCCACTTTCACAAAACGCGCGAGGGACCACGAAAATTGCGACGAAGGATTCTGACACTGCTCTGTGAATTTCGTCAACTAATCGCACGCCAGGTCTGAAATGAACGTCACCAAAACACAGAAGGTCGAAATCAACTGGAACCAGTTTCCGCAATGATGATTCTAATCGTTTCCAGATATGTTTTAATACAATTGTGCTGTCAGTCTTGCTGTGTGACACGAATGCTAGGTACTTCTCCTTTGTCTTTTTCTTTTTAAACTGTTCTATCAGCCATGCTTTATTGCGCTTACGTACGACGCGTTTCCATATAATAACTGACAAACATGCAGTCAAAAGAAGAAATACCAAAGATGATAATGATAATGCTATAACCAGAGTCTTTTTACACAGCCAGTCAATATGCTTAAGAACCATTTCGTCGATGTGTATCAATTGTTCAGCATCTGAAACACATGTAAGATTATAAAGGATATTATTCAATTGCTGTCTTTCTGACAAAATCCATATAAAAAACTCAAAATTTTTACACGAACACTTCAACGGATTTTGGCGAAAGTCAATATCAGTATGAAATGTTTTGTTTTGTTCAGTGCGTGTTGCCCATCGGTATTGTATTGAAGACAAGCTTGTTTTGTCAACATATGTGATGCCATTGTCTCTTAAATCAATTGTTTCAAGATATGATAAAAGTCCAAGTTCAACTGGTATCGTGGTTAATTGATTACCTCGTAAAAGCAGGCTTTTAAGTCGCGTGTTTTCTGAGAATAATCCGCCAGGTAGGGAATGCAATCTGTTATGACTTAAATCCAATTCTTCGAGCAGTGGAAATGCATTAAACGCGTCAGAAAATTCAGGCATTGTCTTCATTAGATGAAGTTTGTTATAAGATAAGTTTAATTGGAATAAAGGCACATATCCTTTAACATCAAAGAACTTTATGTTATTTGCAGACAGATCCACTTTTAACACGGCGGCCTTTCGATGCGGCGAAAATATCGTCATATTGATATACTCGAGACCACTGTTGCGCAATTCTAAAACACGTAACTGGACATCGCATTGTGTTACGTCTAGAGACGTAAAGTTTGTAAAGGCGTTTAAGCCGTCCACACCCAGATCATTTCCAAATAACTGTTCAATTCCCATTAAAGTAGAATGTACTAGATTCTCTGGGTTGCATTTTCCGTAAATGATCTGCCCTGTCTGGCGTTTTGGAATGTCTCTGTACTCATATCCGCTGATATCGAGTACCTTAATACGTCTAAAGGTACTTATGTTTCTATTAATGTCGGTAAGCAAAAAAGGATCAATGTATGACATATTAAAGTGTTCAATCGGTACAACATCTGGCATTTCCTCCTTGTCTCATTCAATATAAAACTTCATTTTAGCTAGACTCAGTTTGGTGATGTTCTTCTTCAATATCATGCCAAAAAAGGCATCGTCTAAACGTGTCACTGTGTTCTTATATTCAGTTTCAACCTCGTCCAACAACAGTGTATCAATAGAAGGTGTGGTATTGTCAGTGCTTAAAGCAGTGACAATCGAAGCCAAATTAAGAAATATGCACTCGGATAAATCAAGAACTTTAAGGTTATCTAAACCTCCAAACGCATTCAACTCCACTCTACGTAATTTGGGTATGTCTAATTTCAATGTTTTCAGTTCGAACAATGAGGAAAATGTAGAATTGGATATGGTACCTAAATGTGTATGTTGATCAACGTGGAAATGAAACGTTACAACTTTAGACCAACTTTTATCCTGGAAAAAAGACGCATCAATAAATCGTTTATCGTATCCGTATACGCGTACGTCCGTCACGTCCTGTGGTAGGGAATCTGGAATATTCCCCGTACACTCGAGCGTAAATTGTCCTTTAATGCACGATCCTCTTTGGTCCTGATCCGCAGTCGTCAATGACACACCAGTAAGGTGCACAAAAATGCAAAACACAAACATGTATTCCATCCTCGGACGTTTAATCGAATACACACGGATCTTACATTGAAATAAGCTAGGTCTAGATGTATTGCTTCAATAGACAAATATTCCAGTTTTATTTATAGCTTTCCTTATGTAAGCAGAATGTTGTTGTTTTTTTTTTCATTTTGATGTTAACGTTACACAATGGGAATAGATCGATAGTTTACATTTATATAGGTTACGCTTTGTATCGTATTACGTTTAGAGGCCTTTATACGCTTTTAGGCAATCTATGTTTACATTTTTGGTTAGAATAAAAGAATTTCCCCTGAATGGTCTAAACATACACTAATTTAGAAGAGTATAATGGTATTCTTATTTTAAATCACGGCGTCAAGCAGTTAAGACATTGTTATCCGAAGTGTTATGTTTATTTATCTGGTTACTTCAATGCACGGACGAAACACCTTTAAGATTATATACCCCCTGATTCTTTGAGTAATGTTTTGATGTCGACGTTGACTATACATCAGACGAGTTTTTACTTCTGAATAATTACGATTCTTTACACTATAACACGTATGGTAAATTGCTATTAGAATTATTTTGTACCAACAATGTTCATATCTTAATCTGTCGTTTGTTTGCTAACTCTTATGTTATATTCACATGTATAGCCAACAATGGTAAATTGTGATTGACTATCATATAGTGTCATCTCAAATTTTCATATCTGTAAGCCACTTTCGTTACAGTACGAACTTTCCTTCCTAAAGAGATGGAAAGCAACTCGTGAAAAGGAACGGAGAGTCAATACAGAGTTATTTCCCTTTGAATATCTAGTCGTGTTGACTATATTTACCACGATTTTAGTAAAATTCAAATGCGTTATCAAATAAAATAAGAAAAGCCATAAATGTGAACATTGATTAAGTAACAATCAGTTGACAAAGACTTATAAATTTGCTGCGTCTTGCATGAAGTTAACTCATGATAGTTTACGATGTAATAGATGCCATAAACCTAAGTGGGATTATTTTAGTTATGAAGCTTAATAAGAAGAAATTCTTTGCTACAAAAATTTAGATTGACAGATAATGAGCATGACTCTAGCAGGTATTTAGAAGCTATAAAACAATTCAAACGCACAAATGCTGGCAGAACATTTGAAAATAATGAATGAAAACGTGCGAACTTAATGAATTGAAGAGGCAATCCAGTCGAATTTGGACGACGTTAAAAAAAAATCTGTCCTTGATGATTTCAATTTTTTTACTGAAAAAAGACAACAAAGTGAGGTTGAATAAAGATCCATGTATTTCAATTGATAGTGATTATTCATTTCATGCACTTCATACCATTAATGAAAAGAAAAAGAAAATATCTCCAAATCGGAAGCGGGAAACTCGTCTGGTATATATCGGTTAGCTGCTGAACTTTACACTTATACATGTGATATTATTGCATTCTTTTTGTTCTCATTGTTCAACTAAATACTTAATTCTGGTAATTTTCCCCAAAGGCAGGTGTGAAAATATGATTTTAGCAGAACATCGAACCGGCTCAATGGAAGATCAATCTTATTATAGAGTAATCTCACTTGTTTATATAATATTTAAATTTTTTGCAGACATTGTCAATGATACAATATAAAAATCAAACTCCCCACAGTGATCTCCCTGTATGGGGATGATCGCTGCCATCACAAATGTCAAGTGACCATCTACTTAGAAACGAAAATGGCATAATAAGATGGCAGCAAAACTAAATAATTGTAATCCATTAATGCTTTATTTATATAATAAAAAAAAATTGTTTTCAACTTAACTGGTCAGAAATCAATACAACAAGATATTGTTACCAAATTAACGAAGATATCCGGTAATCTCTTAACAAAACAGCATCATTTGAATTTCATCCAAATCTGGATGAAAAATCTTGTGGTGGCAGTGGTCGATGCAGCTTAGCAAGGGGAGATCACTGTGAGGAGTTTGTTTAAAAATAGGATTGATATTTGCAATTTGATCGATGGAGCTGATAGTGTACCCGTGCCCAAAACATTGATTTATCGTTTATAACTTCTTTTTTTAAAAACAAGTATTTGTAGAATTAAGGATAGAATAATAAGTTCTGATTTCTTATCATATCTGCTTTCTATCGATAGTGTGTGTTTACAGGAGACATAGTGTTTGGAACATGATCGTAGAGTTGACCAGTGACCTGATTTACTAGCCCTATATGCCTTGTAAAACAGTCCAAAAACATGGTGAAAACATGGGTGGTGTTATCGTCTTTGTTCGGAACAGTCTTGTCAAATATATAGAATTGTTGTCAGATAAATTCAAGTTCGGTGTAATACTTGTTATTGGCAAGAGGGTTATGAATTGCAGCAAAGACATACTATTCATCAATCTTTATATTCCACAAAGCATGTCTCATGTGACCACATCATTCAATTATGTACTGATTGAAATGTAAAATCAGTAGAAAGAATGTACATATGTAGATATTTTTATTTTTGCTTTTGCACAATTAGTATTCATATTGTAAAATAACATTGAATCATGCAATGAACTCATAGCCTTTTTGTAAAGCTGATAATCTTTTCGTAACGTTAATAGTTGAGGTATTTTGTATATTGGTTAGAGCTCTCTTCAAAGTTTTCATCTGAAATACGACTTGAAGTTTACCACTTTTTCCTTTCAAAGCTAATACACTTTGGACCCAATTGAGAATTCTAAGAAAATAGTATTTGTCAGATCATCAAGTCCGGTTAACCCTTTCCCAAACGACAAATGTTCAACTGTCCCAAAATGAAAGAGTTTGCAGACAACATTTCAAAATATTATGAAATTGAAAAAAGATTCTGCAGATAGAGAAGAAAACCTTATGGGAAAAGAAGAAATTGCTCTGAGCGAGCAATGTCTCCTTTACCCACAATGTTTTCCAGAGTCGTCTGAAACAATGTGGGTAAATGTCGTTATTGTTTGGGAAAGAGTTAATTACATCCGACAATTCATCCACAAGTCAATTGACTTGTAACTTGGATGATACAGCTGTAAATGTAATATCCTTGCATGGATCAATTGGACTAAATCACATGTTGCTTTTTGTAAAATCAATGATTCAGAAGCCAATCTGAAGCGACAATTCTTTATTTGACACATGGTCCTAGTGCGGCGTATTCGCACTGTCCGCACGGCAGAGAAATCGTCGTCGAAGAGCGACTGTTTTTGGCATGCGCGTCCGTCGACTGTGATTTCTCTGCCGAGTGTGAGACAAAACGCAGTTATAAATCATTGGTTATCGTATATCACCAG
>OX401405.1:43730231-43993968 GCA_947846245.1 Cerastoderma edule
TCATTCCGGCAGAAAGAAATATATGTGATTTGGTGAATAAATGTTAGCCATGTGATTGTGCAATACTAATATTAGTCCTTCATTTCGATGAAATTCTTACTAAAGCCTTGTCTTGAACCTTACATGTTTCGATTTACTTCTTAAATAACGGAAGACAAATGTTATCTTCTCACGCTAGGAGGTTTTTATCGCAAAAGCATATACACAATTCTCGAAATCTAATACCGAACCTCTCTTCATGTGGTAACAGTTTCATCGCTTTTTCTTTTAGCTTGTCTTTTTAACATCGTTTGTGATGGAAGGTTGAAGCTCTTCAAATCGGTTGGTGACTGCTGCCTGGAAACATGTCTAGTACTCACGCCGGTTTTTGGTTAAGTTCCGTAATTTCAACCCGCCTCTAAAGGTGATCGAACCCGAAACCTCGGTTACAGATGCCGGCGCTCTACCATTGTAACACTGCCTTCCACTTTCCCCAGATCGCGGTTTCCACAAGGAGTTTAAGAAGAATCCGTGTTATTAATTAGGTGTCTAACGAATATGCACTCATGAAGTTTTGAGTTTAGTTCGAATGCATTTCGAATCCTCTACTATCTTCATTAGCAAATGTTCTAAAATGTTGCTTTAATATTTCGCTAAAACCACATTATATTATATTAAGTAAATTCGAATGTTTCTCGCCATTACTGTCCTTTAACACTGCTAAAAGAAGACATAGTTCGAATTCAAGTGCAATTAAGTTATCAGTGTAACATAAACATGTTGTTAAATGAATACATTTACAAGCATTCACATGCACTTACATGACGACCATATCTCAACGTATGGCTAATAACAGTTATTCAATTAAGTGCTATTTGATACTGAAGACTTAGATGACAGTATATTTTGAATAGGAATTATATGAAATTGTAACATGCATTTATCTCAGTAAGTACATTTTTCGTTTTTTATCTGCTTGATCTTTTAATCTGAAAATATATTACGATGCACTTCGTTGTTCTGTACATTTACACAAACAGAGATTTTGTAAGAAATAGAACTTGAAACATTTTCCCCCAGCACAAATATGTGTCCCAGTCGTACATAAGTCTCGCCATTTTAATGTATCTGTCAATTAGGTTCTCTTCTTCTCGTGCAGAATCGATAGATGGCGGAGGTGCAAACATGCAGTGGCTTTATAAATGCATTGATCATAAATGCTTCATCAATGCATTTGCAGCGAGCGACTCTGGGCACCTTTGTCGTGAAAGAGGATATTGCCTGTGTCGAGACACTTCTTACTTTTGCGACAAAGATAGTAAATCAATCACAACGTAAAAGGGCGGTCGTTATTAAATGTTAATGTCTATGAAGTTCATATCTTTGGCATCTGCTTAACCCCTTTAATGCTGGATAATTTTCTAGAAATATATTTTCGTGTTATCTGCTTAATTTTGATGAGGAAAGATACTCAGAGTAGCGAACAGGTTATATCACAGACCAGCCGCCAATTTACTTGGCAGCTGGCCTTGATCTTACCTGTTAACACAAGCATAAAGTCGGTTCAAGCACTATAAGGGTTAAAGTGTGTTGATTATTAATCGTATTTCTATGTTGATAAAGTAAAGGAATGTTCTGAAATAGTCTTGGCAAACGATGAAATTGCTTGTTACGATAATAGTATTTTGTGTTTGAATTCTGATTTGCTCAGATTAAAAGGGGATTTTCGTTCAATACATCATTAAATTAACGTTTTCCATTTAATTTCTTATTGAGACTTGACCATTTCAACTCTTTAATATTCATAACTTATCATGTAATGCTTTAAAAGATGCGTGTTCAGAAAATACGATGTCTTTGAAATAATGAAGTATTTTTGGTCGTTGTTTGATAAATAATGATTCTAGTTATTGGAAGCGTTACTAATTCAATAAGTGTTAATATATGTCTATGTACAACTAGAATACGGAAGTTCTTAAAAGCAATCGCACGCTTTTGAAGAATAGAATACATTCAATTCACTTAAAATACACTTCTTCAAACTTGTAAATGATTCAATTTTGCTTTCAATGACACTTTTTCAGTAGGTATCATAAACTAGCACAAATGCTGTACATTTCTAAAGAAAATTCTAACCCCCACATTTTGTCACATCTGTGAACAAGCACCATCGATTAACACAAAAGGCATCCCGCAAACACGTTCAGCGGGATTTTGAAAATACTTCAAAACCAGAAGGAAGATGCGTTTTTAAACACGCTTGGTCATATAATTAGATAAATTGTCACAAACAATTTCTCCTTTTGCCAAAATGTTTTTTAATCTATTCACACGTAACAAAAGCAGACCTGAAATGTACTTCACATGTTTACAAAGCTTTTCTAAAGTCGACTGCTTCAAGTTGTGCGTCTGCGTGTGGGGAAGGGTAGAAGAAGAAATATGTAGCAGCGGATTTTATAGCAGCGGCTCAGTCCGAATGATCTAGCCGTTAATATTTCATTATAACACACCTTTAGCTTGGATCATACGAGATAGCAGCGGTCATGTATATTACCACAGTGTCATTTGGAAATGTTTGTCTCTAAGAAAAGGACAAACTAACCGACCGACCGACCGACCGACCGACCGACCGACCGACCGACCGACCGACCGACCGACCGACCGACCGACCGACCGACCGACCGACCGACCGACCGACCGAACGACCGACCGACCGACCGACCGACCGACCGACCGACCGACCGACCGACCGACCGACCGACCGACCGACCGACCGACCGACCGACCGACCGACCGACCGACCGACCGACCGACCGACCGACCGACCGACCGACCGACCGACCGACCGACCGACCGACCGACCGACCGACCGACCGGAGAAATACACATCGGATATAAGTGTAGGGTTACAATTTTTTGAATAAATCGTTCCCGGCATATAACATATTTCCAAAGCGTCCACGTGAAGTAGTTCAATGCATATGGAAGTGTTGGACATCTTCAAATATCATTTTTATCGCTAACTCATACGAAATTGCGAAATTATAAGTTATGACGTATAACGCTGTTTCCTTGATCAAATTAAACGAGTTTATAGATTTCCCCTTTAAAATCTATTTCTGAAAACGAAAGTTAAATGACGTCAGTCTCGCGGAAAACAATATGGCGGCAACCATTTTATGTCAGAGGCGTTTTCATTGGACAAACCCGATGTGTTTAGATTGCCCAAAATACTGTCAGAATGCTCGGCTATCTTGTTTGTTTTAATCATGAGTCCAAGGTGCAATCGTCTTTAATATCGTAGGCCTCAACTAAATTTCTCTGACATTTATTATATCGGGCTAGCCTAATGAAACAGATTATTAAGCGAGGGAAACATGTAACGTCTTTGAATAACTGCATATCGTGAACTTATTCAAGCAAGCAACCAACTACTTTATATTATGTAACCATATGTAACGCTGGTAACATAACCCTGTGGTTATACGGTGGTTTTCTTCCTTTCCTTTCCATTTCATATGAAATAAAAAATAGTGTTCCTTAAGATTACTGACGTCTTTATAGCTACTAACTCACAGATGCGAGGAGATTTGGTGATTTAAATTATATTTCTTCAAAGCTGTATGGCAGCTGGATTGTTGGCATACTTGAAAATAGCTATTGGGAGCAAACAAAGTCAAGTGTTTAGAGATTGTATGCAATTAATTTATAATGTTTTACGTATCATGTAATCAGATCCAAAAGTGTTGCAACGGTTTTGAAATTCAATGCATACTATCTAATGACTTAAATATAGTGACACATTTGAATCAAATTTGCTTTAAGAAGCTATTCTTCATTAAAGAACTATACTGTAAACAGCAACTACATTGTCTTTACGACATTTCAATTTTCTTTGCAGATTGTTTCATGTGTGAACGAGCACCTTTTTAAACTATTTCATTCCGGCAGAAAGAAATATATGTGATTTGGTGAATAAATGTTAGCCATGTGATTGTGCAATACTAATATTAGTCCTTCATTTCGATGAGATTCTTACTAAAGCCTTGTCTTGAACCTTACATGTTTCGATTTACTTCTTAAATAACGGAAGACAAATGTAATCTTCTCACGCTAGGGGGTTCTTATCGCAAAAGCATATACACAATTCTCGAAATCTAATACCCAACCTCTCTTCATGTGGTAACAGTTTCATCGCTTTTTCTTTTAGCTTTTCTTTTTTAACATCGTTTGTGATGGAAGGTTGAAGCTCTTCAAATCGGTTGGTGACTGTTGCCTGGAAACATGTCTAGTACTCACGCCGGTTTTTGGTTTAGTTCCGGCAATTTCAACCCGCCTCTAAAGGTGATCGAACCCGAAACCTCGGTTACAGATGCCGGCGCTCTACCATTGTAACACTGCCTTCCACTTTCCCCAGATCGCGGCTTCCACAAGGAGTTTAAGAAGAATCCGTGTTATTAATTAGGTGTCTAACGAATATGCACTCATGAAGTTTTGAGTTTAGTTCGAATGCATTTCGAATCCTCTACTATCTTCATTAGAAAATGTTCTAAAATGTTGCTTTAATATTTCGCTAAAACCACATTATATTATATTAAGTAAATTCGAATGTTTCTCGCCATTACTGTCCTTTAACACTGCTAAAAGAAGACATAGTTCAAATTCAAGTGCAATTAAGTTATCAGTGTAACATAAACATGATGTTAAATGAATACATTTACAAGCATTCACATGCACTTACATGACGACCAAATCTTAACGTATGGGGATACTGAAGACTTAGATGACACTATATTTTAAATAGGTATTATATGAAATTGTAACATGCATTTATCTCAGTAAGTACATTTTTCGTTTTTTATCTGCTTGATCTTTTAATCGGAAAATATATTACGATGCACTTCGTTGTTCTGTACATTTACACAAACAGAGATTTTGTAAGAAATAGAACTTGAAACATTTTCCCCCAGCACAAATATTTGTCCCAGTCGTACATAAGTCTCGCCATTTTAATGTATCTGTCAATTAGGTTCTCTTCTTCTCGTGCAGAATCGATAGATGGCGGAGGTGCAAACATGCAGTGGCTTTATAAATGCATTGATCATAAATGCTTCATCAATGCATTTGCAGCGAGCGCCTCTGGGCACCTTTGTCGTGAAAGAGGATATTGCCTGTGTCGAGACACTTCTTACTTTTGCGACAAAGATAGTAAATCAATCACAACGTAAAAGGGCGGTCGTTATTAAATGTTAATGTCTAGGAAGTTCATATCTTTGGCATCTGCTTAACCCCTTTAATGCTGGATAATTTTCTAGAAATATATTTTTGTGTTATCTGCTTAATTTTGATGAGGAAAGATACTCAGAGTAGCGAACAGGTTATATCACAGGCCAGCCGCCAATTTACTTGGCAGCTGGCCTTTATCTTACCTGTTAACACAAGCATAAAGTCGGTTCAAGCACTATTAGGGTTAAAGTGTGTTGATTATTAATCGTATTTCTATGTTGATAAATTAAAGGAATGTTCTGAAATAGTCTTGGCAAACGATGAAATTGCTTGTTACGATAATAGTATTTTGTGTTTGAATTCTGATTTGCTCAGATTAAAAGGGGATTTTCGTTCAAGACATCTTTAAATTAACGTTTTCCATTTAATTTCTTATTGAGACTAGACCATTTCAACTCTTTAATATTCATAACTTATCATGTAATGCTTTAAAAGATGCGTGTTCAGAGAATACGATGTCGTTGAAATAATGAAGTTTTTTTGGTCGTTGTTTGATAAATAAAGATTGGAAGCGTTACTAATTCAATAAGTGTTAATATATGTCTATGTACAACTAGAATACGGAAGTTCTTAAAAGCAATCGCACGCTTTTGAAGAATAGAATACATTCAATTCACTTGAAATACACTTCTTCAAACTTGTAAATGATTCAATTTTGCTTTCAATGACACTTTTTCAGTAGGTATCATAAACTAGCACAGCTGCTGTATATTTCTAAAGAAAATTCTAACCCCCAAATTTTGTCTTATCTGTGAACAAGCACCATCGATTAACACAAAAGGCATCCCGCAAACACGTTCAGCGGGATTTTGAAAATACTTCAAAACCAGAAGAAAGATGCTTTTTTAAACACGCTTGGTCATATAATTGACCTTACGACAGACTTTGATTGACAGCTGGAACTGACCAATCAGCGAACACGTCGGTTGCTATCCGCCATTTTCTCCGACACGCTGTGCAACTCCGTCAACACATAGCACTATTGTGCTGTCGTTTTTCTTCGTCAATACTGCTTAAGATATTGTTTAAGTACTTATTATAGAGAAATTATGTATAAGGAGAGACTTGTGGGTGAAGTAGAGTTTATCCCGTTTCCAAAATCTGTCACATGTATTGTGAAATGACTGAGATCTACACGCAATTAGTAAATATATGCAAACAGTTAATTTATAAAACGATGTAAAGAATAGAAGTATGAACTATCATTTTCTTTCTTTTTTTTCTTTCACATGTTAGTAAATTTTATTTTTGTCTTTTATCTTCATTTGAAAATGAAGAATTGTTGTTTTTAAAAAACGGAATTGACACATAATAACGAATGTTATTAGTTGTATTTGATAATGAATCAAGTGTTAACTAAAAATACAATATTGATCGATAATGTTGTGAGAGGACATGGTTTCCAGTTGGATATATACAAATTCTTCAAATTGGATTTTAAATAATTGATTTTGTTTTTAAATGGAACTTAAGAGCACCTTAAACAATTAATTAACTTCCTTATTATAGCCCATCAATCAACCTCCCTGTAATGATCGATGTATCGTATCCAAATTTAAAAGCTTTTAAAAACAAAACAAATCCATAGCTCCTTGTTGCAACTTTATCCGAATACCTTAAAGAATCTAATGTTGCTGTAATATGTTGTAAAACACACTCTTGGTAGACAGTGGTTGATAACAATTTCTCCTTTTGCCACAATGTTTTTTAATCTATTCACACATAACAAAAGCAGACCTGAAATGTATTTCGCATGTTTACAAAGCTTTTCTAAAGTCGACTGCTTCAAGTTGACCGACCGACCGACCGACCGACCGACCGACCGACCGACCGACCGACCGACCGACCGACCGACCGACCGACCGACCGACCGACCGACCGACCGACCGACCGACCGACCGACCGACCGACCGACCGACCGACCGACCGACCGACCGACCGACCGACCGACCGACCGACCGACCGACCGACCGACCGACCGACCGACCGACCGACCGACCGACCGACCGACCGACCGACCGACCGACCGACCGACCGACCGACCGACCGACCGACCGACCGACCGACCGACCGACCGACCGACCGACCGACCGACCGACCGACCGATCGACCGACCGACCGACCGACCGACCGATCCGATCGACCGACCGACCGACCGACCGACCGACCGACCGACCGACCGACCGACCGACCGACCGACCGACCGACCGACCGACCGACCGACCGACCGACCGACCGACCGACCGACCGACCGACCGACCGACCGACCGACCGACCGACCGACCGACCGACCGACCGACCGACCGACCGACCGGCCGGCCGACCGACCGACCGGCCGGCCGACCGACCGACCGACCGACAGATACTCCTTACTGTATAAATTGAGAAGTGAAGCGTTCGTTTGAACTATCTATATGCGGATTCGCCTTTAATATTGGTAATTATGGAGATGCGGTCCATCTCTCCAACTGTTCTTAGCAGGTCTCTTACCATTGAGAAGAGGTTGCAGTGAGTTGACACCTCTCTAAGCCGATTGAATGTTGGTGTCAATACATTACAACCGTTCACAGGCATGAGACAGAGCTGAGCAATTCAAACAAAGCAAATAATCTCCTGCTCAGTTATGATATTTTTAATGATTAGCTCCCGATATATCTGTTCATCGTTTACCTTAGATTAAGTATGAAACGGAAGTCTTATAGTGTATATTGACTGTTTAATTCCATGATTCAAACACTGGTATTTCGCATGAACAGAAAAGTTACAACGATTCTAAAGAATTACGAAAGAACAGATGCCAAGTACTTGTATAGGCTACGACTAACATAACGCCAAACACGTCAAAAACAATGTATGTATGCCAATATGTGATTGCGAGGGCTTCTTACCTCGTTGGAATATAGGAAAAGGTAATGAAATCGTCGGCATGCATGATTATTTTTGTATACCTCTGGTGTTGGAAAATGGGCAAAGTCAACGAAGTAATCGCCATACATGTTTTTGCCGAGACTTTTAAGTAGACGTTAGTTTCAGTAAATGTCAGACATAAGTTAAGTCACATTTCCATCAAACTTATTTTTCTCATGGCGTTGTGTTGTCCGCTTGTGGTTTCCCTTTGTGTTGGCAGTACAGAATGATTTCCAGAACGACTTGGAAAATCTCAAAAATGCTCAACACGGACGCTCCGATGAACAATCCTGCCGTTCCGCCGATATCGGATAGGAATCGAACGATCTGGAAATAAAGGACTCATGTATCGAATAATTTCTATCTTAATAAAACCTCACCTTGACGAATCTGACCTCATACATGTGATACTTTGATCTCGAAGCACGATTATCTCCCTTGAAATACAATTTTCCAATTCAACCATTCTAATCTAAAGGATACATACTTTCTTAGTTTGTCAGAATGACCTTTCCTTAAAATACAATAATCATATGATTGTAATAACACTTATCGGAACAAATTGTTTAAATATGAACAAAGGTTTTATCTAATGAATGAGTGAACTAGATATCTTAGAATACTAGTGGTTGGTTGAAGAATACCGTTCAAGTTATGTCCATCGCGTATTGTATTGTATTATGCGAGGTTTCAAATTCTGGTGCTACCAGTATATACAGTTTTTCCTAAAACGTAATATAAAATCAGAACAACGAACCAGTATTCCTGATTACCTTGACCATAGGGGTCTTCGCCCGTCTCTGATGAGAAACTGGGCTTTACAATATAACTGTAAATCTTTGACGCGATGTAAGGACCAAAGCACAAACATACTCACACCATAGGTAGGCTCTTCCTTGACAATTTGATACTGCACGTCTTCGAAATAGATCTGTACTTTCATGAAGTTGTTGCGGTACCTATGTACAAGAAAGAAACAGAAAAGGTAAAGATTAATCTGAATTCTTATATATATAAGTAAGACGTATGCTAATAAAGGACTGCAAAAAACAAACGATCGTTTCTTTGCATGACTTTATGAATTGACGAAAGAAAAATGTTTAACCTGGAATTAATAATCTCTCTGTTAATATCAAAGTTATTGTAATCAGCCTGTAAAGTGTTGATCTTAGCATACTTTGTGGTACGACAAGGAGATGTACAAAGCAAAGAAATGAAAGCAAAGTAAGAATATTTCCTCACTTTTTCTTGTCAAGTTTGAGTTCCCAATGCGAGCGACAAATCTCCATACCCGATGGCTTTAGTCGACCACTGTAATCACACAAACTGTCGATAATAACTTTGGTCTGCAATAAAATAAACATTGGAAAAAGGGAACGTTTTCATGCATTTACGATGAACGTGGGATAATGAACTTTATGCACTAGAAAGACACGTACGGTGGAACTGAGGTACGATGTGCAAAATCGTGTCTAGCACCGTTTAATTCATATCTTTTTTATAATGGTTGTAAGGAGCAGTTTATACATTGGACAGTGTATCTACCCAACTACTTAGAACAAATGTGTTTTGTGTTTCCATGCTCAGTGAATTGTCGGGTGATGTTATATGTTTTAACCAATCACAAGACGCCACATTGGACAAATTACACAAAGGTGAGTACCCATCCTCTGGGTGTTAATACAGTGGTATTTATCGATGTTGAGATAAATGAAAAAAAAAACTCAGATCGAGGCCATGGGCTTTTGACACATGATTTACTTTTAAAGCTTTAAATTCAGGTTTCACTTACCATGTATTCATCAGTTGGCCATGGCTTCCCCGAAATTGTCTTGACGTAAGTAGTGGTGCTAAAACAGAAATATAGACCATGTACTTATACATGTAAGATACTTTGTAAATTTCATGCTCTTTGACTAATTGCTATGTTACGATTGCTTTCGAAATACAATGTTTTATGAGCAATCAAATGAGTTGTTATTCAAAAGAGTTTAGTGACTGAAATGGTAGCCCTAGCAGAGGTTATTTCCGTAAGGAAGCGATACTTATTACGAATTTATTCCCAGGGACTTTACACAGGCTCGTTTTTTTTAACTGGAGAGTTACGACGCCATAGATTTAAATATAAATGGTCCAAAGAAAGATACTTTAACTGCGGACGACACATAGATAGTATTAATACACAACTACTTTCAATTCCTTTGTTGAATTGTTATTTTCGTGCGCCATTTTCATTTACAGTAAAGTCGGTATATAGTGCTCTCTGGCACATTATGCAGGTCTTACTGTAAAAAGGATTTATTTATGTGACATATTGGCCCATTGTGCCATGTGTGATTCATTTAATCATGTATATAATTTTACACTGTTCACACATGTCGCACTAACAAGGGCCTTTAAAGCCGAGCAATGGTGGCTTAACGAGGCTTTGATTTGTGAAAAGAGATAACTACGTTCGATTCTTACGTCCTATCAAATTGACCAGTCGACATAATCACGTCTCCAAGCATTTGCGAACTTTTCCTATAAATACTTCGATGGTCAATATTTCTGAAGGATTCAATATTAAGTCAAATTATGTTAAGAGGCCAGCCTATAGGACAAAGTAAATTGGTTGTTTAAGACAGGTTGGCTGCTTAACACAAATTGATGTACACTATCAATCTAACAATGGGAATTTCTGTAGTGGTTGTTTAAGGCATGTTGGCTGCTTTAAAGGGTGGTTGCTAAACACAAGTTAGACTGTAGTCTTAGAATTAAACACCGAAAGGAGCTATCAAAGGCAATGTCCAAATGGTCGGTTTATTGCATCAGAAAGTGTAGTAAGCAATTCAAGAACATTGGTAAATGACAATACCATTGGTATCTGTATATTATTTCTACACGGTGCGACATTGTGTTCTCTTCTAGAACATAATAGACAAATTCCTTTTAAAGTTGTATATATATCCAGGTGCTAAAATGTCGAAAGACCAATACATATATATATATATTTTTATATATATGTATCAACTCGCCCTGTCCGGGTAGTTGTCATTGGGATATCACTCTATCAATAGTGTATCAGTATCCAAATAAGAATTGGAATGCATATTACGTTGATAGGTTCAAGAACAGATCTAACCTGCATGGCTCTACACAATTACACGCTTGATCCCCGTCGATCAGTTTTTCTTTGACTCTTTCAGCACATGCTCTCACTGAAAGAGATAGTATGTTAACTCTAGAACTTCACTGTAGATTTCCACTCAATTGAAAAAAAAAACATGTCATACCAATTAACTCATATACCACTCCCGAGGCAACCCCTTCTAGAAATTCGAAACCGATTTCTCACATCGGTAGCTTCCGCTACGTTACTCTTATGGCCAAGTCACATAGCCCGGCCGATGTCCGGCATCGGTGGAGCTCGGTGGATTTTTTTGGTGCCACCGAGCTCTCCTCATCTGAAGCAGAGCTCGGTGACGTGAACCGACTCCGTCCGGACATCTTCAGGCGACTGACCGAACACCGGCCGGTGACCGTACGGAGTCTGTCTCAAAATGGGAGTTCTTTTATGTCGATGTGGCAGCAAATACCGGCCGGAGGTCTGCCGGACATCGGAAGGAATACGGCCGGTAACGGAGCAGGTAACAGGACACCGTGCGATCGCAGGCCGGGTTGTTAACGGGCTTTGAACAATGACCGGCCGATGCTCGTCCGATGTAACACGGATTTGGGTGCCGAGCTATTCCGTTCTTCCTACCTGACGAGCTGCCACCGATGCGGTTTTAAGCAACAAACGCCACGGATGTCCGGCCGGTGTCCGGCCGATGTTCGGCCGAGTTCGGTGAAAATCGCATCGCTGGCTCATCGGAACCTCATCGGAACCTCATCGGCCGGGCTATATGACTGGGCTATTACCACTGCTTCCACTTAAGTAATTAAACATATCAGCACATTTCCTAACAAACCCGAGATACACCTAGTTTTAATTTGTTCTCTTTAGGATTTCAGAAATCTTTAGACGGCAAACTATTTGTACATTCTACATGGCTATTCGTGAAGCACCTTATAGCTTAAAGCTTGAATATAGCTTGAGGTATATGGTGACAGTTGTTAAAATTGTTAATCATGAAAGTAACCAATGAGGAGCATTTAAGGAATAATAATGTTATACTGGTTTTTTTCCATAATAGTAAACGCACATCGGTTACCTCCCCTGGCAATCGGCATTATCTCTTTCTGGAACAAAACCCTCGCAGCGGTTACCTCCCCTGGCAATCGGCATTATCTCTTTCTGGAACAAAACCCTCGCAGCGGTTACCTTCTATAACGCCTTGAAACCCAACTATGTTTACCTCATCTGGCATTTGAACTAACCTCTTTCTGGTACAAACTCGGTGCAACCACTTTCTCCACTAACACTTAAAAACTTAACTACAGTTTCCTCCCCTGGGATTTGGCAATACCTCTTTCTGGTACAAATTTCTCGTTGTGGTTACCTTCTCTGTTAATTATTACTCAAAATACGGTTACCTCCCGTAGCAATGGACATTGCCTTTTTGGTCCAATTATTCTCATAAGTTTCTTACTCTATCACTTAGATTCAACACTACGATTGTCTACCCTGGTATTTGGCATTACCTCTTTCTAGTACAAACGTTTTACAGCGGCTATCTTACATTCAAAACTCCAACTACTGTAACTTTCCTCTATGGTATTAACCCTAGCCTAGGATCACAGCTCGCTTGTTACGCATGCTTAGTTCGGTTGTACGCATTAACCTGGACGCTAGGCTATACATACCCGATCTCCTTCGATATGGTCAAATACCACTAAAAGACATTTATTTTATCGTAGCAGTGTATATTGCTATGTCATATCTCCTAGCTTAGTACTGGTACTTTATCCCTTTCCCAATCAATAACGGCATTTGACGACTGTGCTGCAGACGACTTAAGAAAACATTATGGGAAAAGGAGAAATTGTTCGTAACGAGCAACTTTTCCTTTTCCCACAAGGTTTTCTACTCTTTCTAAAGAATTTTGTTCAATTTCATCACATTTTGAAGGGTCGACTGCAAACTTTTTCAATTTGGGACAGTCGAAAATTTGTTGTTTGGGAAAGGGTTAAACAGGGTATATTTACAGTGATCAACAAGTTGAACCCTGCATACTAACAGAAGCAAACGAAAAATGTATTTGTATCGCCGTTATTGTTATAACCGGATTTCTTCATCGCCAAGACGTTTTAAACCAGATAAAAGTTCGTTATAATAAAGCAAACATCAGTAAGAGCTCCATGATTCATTTGAACCAGTCATAAGATCACCTTGACGTTTCAAATCGGATGTAAGATGACAATGACCCATGTTATCATACGTAAAATCGCAATGGCGTATTCAACCAGAAGTAAGACCACCATAACAAGACGTAAGTTCGTTTTGACGCTTAAAACCAGAAGACAGATCAGAAGGACGCATGACACCAGAAGACGGATCACCAAAAGTATTGAACCAGAAGTAGAATCGTCATGACATTGAATATGAATTCTGTCAAGACGTATTAAAACCTGAACTTATATCGCCATGACGTCTTAGATAAGTAGTACATTAATGATTCGTTCAATTTCGAGCAGTCGAACATTCTTTTAATGGGGGAAATAGGGTTATTGCAATCGAACAAACAAGCTATTCTTAGAACTGCAACCGATTTTGATGAATTTTTGGATATAGTAAAATGTCACAGCCAAATACAAGAAAAATTGATTCATTAAAAGATAATGAGATACGAAAAGTACCTACCCGAAGGGTTTATCGAATACCCGCAAACTGGGAGATCGACGTGCTCATCTAATATTTCTGGCGAGTCTTCAGGCATGCAGCCACAGTCTTTTACGAGCAACTCAGACATGCAAATTGATATGCAGGTCTGAAGAAAAGAAACATAATAAACGTTTTAACGCAGGGAGAACACGTTAGCGTCATATTATACTTTTAAGCAAACATGTAAATATTTTTGTATATATCTTTATTCTCTCCTTTGTTCAACTGTGCTTATAATGAGTTTATACTCGAAATCTAAACCAATGAAATATTCATTTGGGGAAGAGATACCCTTATCCGTTATAGATGAAATGAGGCTATTGTTTCCAACGTTATCACTGAAAAGGGGATTTTGATTTATTTGTCCCCAATGTACGTGTATCAAATATGTACGAACCTGGACAAATAAAGAATTACATAAAACAAGAAAACGTTTGCATCATATTGAGGGTTAAGAGTAACATTGTTGAAAGTCAGTAACAAACTTGACGGACTTGAATACATGTTAAGTTGACCACTCGGTTAACCGTCTATAGTTAAGCCTGTTCAAGAAAACATGTTAGACATTTTTACAGTGTTTTTATTCATTTTTTTTTTGGCTTTTACAAAGAAAACTAACTTGATTTGGGCAGCATGGCAAAGGATTGGCTCTCTTATGGGTGATCTTACCTTGTCACACCTCTCCCAACTTATAAAGAAATCTGTGTTAATAACATTTTCTACAGTTGATAATTGTGTTCAAATTACCAGCTGCAAATGCAAGGCTCGTAATTGACTTATTGGTACACATACACCATATATGTCAGAGAAATATGACAGGTTTATTGTGTGTTATGGACCGTTAGCATTATATACTATTAAATGAATGGGTTAACTCGAAAGCCACATGGCGTCGTTAGTGGAGGATACAGATACAGCTTGGTAAATAGGGAAACCAGACTCGTTACCCTTGTTTACAATTTTGTTTTTAAATGATCTCCATCAAAGCACTAGCCTACATCTTCGAAAACTGTTACATAACTAAAGTATTTACATGGCGTTCATGCCATATACACAAGTAAATTAGGTAAAAGGGATGGGCGATTCGACTTGTTAATGTATCGATAGTAGCGCTTGTTGGTTTAACACAGTGTCAGCTTATGTGTAATTTAACTAAAACAGATGTAGATTCGTTGTAAAATACCAATAGAAGAAAAGAAAGACATGTCTCCTGCTAAATAACAAATAAAGGACTCACAGTTCTGGTATAGTTAGTTTTGTAGTTGCGAGACCCACCACAGAGCACAGGAGCAAGAGGTGAGAGAGATGGCATTGGTAATTTTATTGATTTTGAAAGGCTCATCAGTCAGACAAATTCTGATTCCATCCCAGACCAGCAGACCTCTCTTACAGAGCATGCTGGTGCTTTGGAATTGTTAAGGTGTGGTGGGGATGGGGTCGGAGTCCATGTATCTCAACAGCTCTGTGAGAAAAACTGATGCATTTATCATATTTATTGGAATATATCTTAGAAAGTATCCAAACAAGGCACAAGAGCTGTTGGGCTACATGGCGCTCATTCGCGAGGCGGCTAATGCTCATGCTGGCAATGGCTGGCTGATATATGATGAACAATTTCGCTTAAGGCAGCAAGTATCCCCTAGGGCATGGGATGAGATGCACTCAGAACTTTGGCTGAAAATAATGACTCTGTCCAGGCCCCCTGCAACACATACAAGTTTGAGCTCTAATCAAGCATATGTGAGTGGTGCACGCTGTTTGGATATTAATAAGGGAGCATGTAGTTGGAAAAGCTGCAAGTTTGTCAATAAGTGTATTGCATGTGGATCTGGGGAGCATGGAAAACACATGTGCATAAGGGCTAAGTTTGCAACGTATCAATCAAATGGAGCGGGGTTTTTTCGTGGGACAAGGGGCAGGGGCACTGGACAGAGGCCATACAGACGAAATTGAAAGCCAACTTTTTACAATAGCTAGATCACCAATTAATTTGTCAGTATTAGAACAGGAGTTACAGGGATATGACCCACAGGAGGCAAGCATCCTTTTTAAGGTTTTACAAATGGTTTTTTCCTGCATTACACTGGGCCTAGAATTGCATGTGTGTCAAAAAAATTGAAATCAGTGAATCAGTTCCCAAGCAAAGTAAAATCAAAAATAGACAAAGAGTTAGCTGAGGGTAGAATTGCAGGTCCTTTTAACAAAAGTCCTTTCCCAAATTTAAGAGTGTCCCCTATAGGTTAAGTGCCAAAGAAAGAACCGGGGGAGTACAGACTTATTCACCACCTTTCATATCCAGCTCAGCAATCTGTGAATGACTTTATTGACCCACACCTTTGTTCTGTCCATTATACAGGATTTGACAAAGCAATAGAAATGATACAAAATTTGGGCCCGGGTGCGCTCCTATTTAAAATGGACATTAAAAGTGCATTCCGTTTGCTGTCTGTGAACCCGCAGGATTTTGAATTATTAGGTTTTAAATTTAGGAGAAGTACTTTTTTGACAAATGTTTACCGTTTGGCTGCAGCATTTCATGTAGCACTTTTGAAAAGTTTTCAAGATTCTTAGAGTTTGTAGTGCGTAGGTCAGCCAATACTACCAAATTAATGCATTATTTGGATGACTTTCTGGGCGGCGGCAGAAAGGTACATGTGAGTGTCAACATTTAATGGACATATTCATAAAATGCATGAAAAGTCTGAACATACCAATTGCTGAGGAGAAAACTGAGGGTCCAACAGAAATTATTTGCTTCTTAGGTCTTGAACTTGATACTAAGGAAATGGTGGTCCGTATTCCTTTGCGTAAGATAGAGGAGCTTAGGGGAAAAATACAGATAATGTTAGATAAGGTTAGAACTAACTTGAAAGAAATGCAGTCATTAATTGGATCATTGAATTTTGCATGCAGAGCAGTTGCCCCAGGCCGCCCTTTCTGTCGTAGGCTCATCAACTCGACACGGGGTCTAACCAAACCCTACCACCATTTGAGGGTCACTAAAGAAATAAGGGCTGATCTGCAGATGTGGAAAATGTTTCTGGACAGTTATAATGGCATTTCCCTATTCCATAACAATCAACGGTCATCAAACAGTCAATTACAGCTTTTTTCTGACAGTGCTGGGGGCGAAGGATTTGGTTTTGGAGTATACTTCTCGGGCCACTGGGCCATGGGTAAATGGCCTCAAGATTGGCACGCAGAAGGGTGGGCATCTGACATAACATTGTTAGAAATATTTCCAATATGGGTAGCTTTGCAGTTATGGGGTAATGACTTAAGGCGCCAAAGGGTCTGTTTCAATTGTGACAATACGGCAGTGGTGGATATAATTAACAAAATGACTTCAAAAAACGATAGAGTAATGACGGTTCTCAGGTTGATCTCACTAGCTTGCATGAGAAATAGTTTGCTGATAAAAGCAAAACATGTTCCTGGCATTGATAATGTAGTCTGTGATGAATTGTCTCGGTTTCAGAAGGACAGGTTCAGAAAAGCAGCTCCACAAGCAGATACGCATCCTACACAACTACCCCCAACCATTTGGGACATTTTCAGAAAACAGCAATGAAATTATCAGATGCTAGTGTAGCTAATAACACTAAGTCCGTATACGGTACAGCCCTTTCAGCCTTAAATGGCTTCAGAAGTATGTACTCTCTTCCAGAAAACTGGCCAGCACCAACAGATCATATAACATTTTTTGTAGCAAATTGTTTTGAAAAAGGTTGTGCTGCTTCAACAATATCCACATATATATCAGGTCTAAGTTTTTATCACAAAATAAATGGATGGACAGACCCTCTTAATTCATTTTTGATTAAAAAGTTGCTAGAAGGTTGCAGAAGGGCAAGACCACAAAAAGACACTAGGGCACCAGTGACATTGAAGATTTTAGAAAAAATCTTGTCCGTAACAGCAGCAATTTGTTGCTCTCAGTATGAAGCTATCCTGTTAAAAACCACATTTATTTTGGCATACTATGGTCTCTTCAGAATAAGCGAACTGGTTTATACCAATAAGGTTGCACAACCACTATCTATTAAGGATGTGTTAATTGAAGATGATGGGTCAGCAGTTTTAGTTACAATTAAGTCTTCAAAAACTAATAGAAATCCTGTGACAATCAGAATTCCAAAAGTAAAGCCACCTAACTCCTGCCCAGTACAGTTAATAAATGATTGCTTGAAGAAAATGCCAAATTCTTCAGATACATTTCTCATACATTACAATGGGTTACCTCTTACAAGATACCAGTTCTCAGCAATTTAAAAAAAAATCAATTAATGTTTTGGGTGTTTCCTCTGGCAATTTTAAAACACATAGTTTTCGGATTGGTAGGGCAACTCAACTAGCTTTGGACGGCATTCCAGAGGAAAATATTCAAGTTATGGGAAGATGGAAATCAGTGACATACAAGGCATACATCAGAAAAACTAAAGCATGACTTTGTTTTCAAATATTTTTACAGAAATCTGGTTTTTTGGGGATTCCCTTGTTAAGAGAGCACAGCAGGCAGCTCAGTCAGTTGGGCCAAATCTTGGACTGGAAGGCCGGGGGTATCATATGCGGTGGCAAGGTCAGTCTGACATGAAATGGGAAGGACTGAGATCTGTTTTGCAGCTCAGAATGTTAGGAGGTACAACTTAGGTGGTAACAATATAGTGCAAACTGAGCAAACCGTTTTGAAGGCTAAAATCATGACTGATGTACGATTCATGGCAAATATCCTACCAAGCACACGCTTTGTCTGGTTCGACATCATTCCCCGTCTTCAATGGAGAGGGGCTGGTGACGAACAGGCAAGGCAGCTAGATCTAAAGAGAAAGCGCATTAATAGGTATGGCCGACAAGCAGTTTGTGAAACGGGCAGGGTGCACTTTATTGCTACAAACATTAATAGGAATACCCCTGGTTTCTTCAGTCCTGATGGAGTGCACCTGTCATTAGTGGGTGTAAAGTTGTATTTGTTAATTCTACAGGAAGCATTGGAAGCATTTATTGCCGATAAGAATGTGCTACACTATGTGCAGCAAGATTAAAATATGAATATGCAAATATATTGAAATGTATAATAAACCAGAATTTTGGGTGAAATCTCAATGAAACATTAAGATTCATGTGGCGGAAAATTCTGGATGGGGCGCTCAGATACTGACCAGCAAATGAATGTGCAAAAATGTTTTATCATAGGTCTTTCCCTTGACCATGGCATTATCCTGGGTAGGGAAAGTAACAAATTCAAATTATCAAAAATCCAATTTACTTTATTCAAAATGTATTATCATGTAAATTATGGGCCAGGGATAAGCCCGGAGCAGTGTCAAAACACTTGGTTTTCCCGTGTATCCCCTAATTATTTGGCTTCTTAAGTTAGGCAGCAAACAAATTTTGTCATCATTTGCAGATGACGGTAGCAATTAAGTTCACCGGTGGCAGGTGATGGCAGCAATGGAAGGCTATTAGTCACTTAAAAGTGACAGGAACAGAGGAAGTCACAAGCAGGATGTGACGGCAGCTTAAAGCAAATGCAAACACCAAATGCTGGTGAGGATAAAGCTTATTGCTGGTTGAGTGGTCTGGGTGCTCCTATCCTGAATTTTCCAATCCGTTTCTAGTATGGCAAACCCTACAGGAATGGAAACACATGTGATCAAATTCTCCACCTATTATTCTCCACTTGTTTGATTTTCTTAAAAGGTCGGCAGATTGTTACTGTATAAATGGATTTGGAAAATGTATTTAGATAAATTTAGTTAAAGTTTAAAAAGATATAGTAAAAGTTAATGTTGTTGCTTCTTTCTTATGTCATGAAATAAATGGGTTTACTCGAAAGTCACATGGCGTCGTTAGTGGAGGATACAGATACAGCTTGGTAAATAGGGAAACCAGACTCGTTACCCTTGTTTACAATTTTGTTTTTAAATGATCTCCATCAAAGCACTAGCCTACATCTTCGAAAGCTGTTACATAACTAAAGTATTTACATGGCGTTCATCCCATAAACACAAGTAAATTAGGTAAAAGGGATGGGCGATTCGACTTGTAAATGTATCGAATGTAGCGCTTGTTTGTTTAACACAGTGTCAGCTTATGTGTAATTTAACTAAAACAGATGTAGATTCGTTGTAAAATACCTATAGAAGAAAAGAAAGACATGTCTCCTGCTAAATAACAAATAAAGGACTTACAGTTCTGGTATAGTTAGTTTTGTAGTTACGTTGGAATTCCTTGCCATCAGTGCAGTCTCCATAAGGTGTGCCAAGCCGCGAATTTTCAATCTATAATAGTTCCATATATGATATGACAGACTTCTATTGCATATGTTAATACAAAACAAATTGTTTAACACTCAAGAATGGGTTATTTACAGACATGTACACTATTCGTAATATTCTTTATACCTTAAAGGTTTTTGTTCATAGAAGAGAAAAATTGAATGATTAAATAAAATGTGGAAAGAACACATTTTGTATAATTGTTTACTATACAATTAAAAGTAGCTATTTAAAGTATTATTGATTCAGTAAGCGTCGATTTTACACATGCACAGTTAATATGCAGTAGATCTCAAAACTGTTGTCTACCATGTGCATTAAATAACAGTCGTGTTTACTCAATGCAAACGCAAATTAAAGAAATAAAAAGAATTAAAAACATCCTTAGCATGCCAAAAATGACTATTCATCAGTGCGCTTCAAATAAAAGTAAGCTGTTGTGCAGTTTTAAAGAAATAATATTTCAACTTCCAAATTTCCTTTTCCTCTCTCTTAAGGATACATACAATTTTGAGACCAATCTGGTGGTCATATCCCGGCGCTAAGGTGATCCCCTCTTCGTTTGCAAATGGAATCGTCCCGGGCTCATGTAACACGATTCGCATGCCTTGTGATTCTTGAACAGAGGTTACGTACTCGTCCATCTCTAGGTCGAAAACCAATTCAAAACCTGAAGAGAGTTCTCGCATTAATATTTTGGCTAACCATACGAAACATTGCTTTTGCAAATATGAAATCAACATCATTTCTAAAGTATTAGTAAATTGCATTTTACCTATATGTTGTGCTTTGTAGAAACCAGTATGATTACATGATAATTGTTCATTTTGGCAATTTATTCTTTTTATTTCCTATTTACTCACTATTTTGGTTTCTAATGTCTTCTGCAGTAGATGCCGAAAAGTGCAATTCTATGGAGTAATGACTTGAAATATCACTAACAGAAAAACATTTACATATTTCACGTGGTTGACAAACAACAATTCTCTTCAAAAATCAAAAGACTCTCGAGTTTTTCTGTCCAATTTCTGATAACACTTCTGAAGCCTTCCTGTCCATAAGGCATCCATAAAGCCAAATGATTCGAATCATGGCGATCTGGCAGGTACGTGTTAGACACGCTTAGATAATTCAATCAAAGGGCAGTAATACTGGAAGGAAGATTGAGAAAGCTCCCCGTAGCGGTAACCTCCCTTGCAAAGACCACATGGTATTGGCCATAGAAGGAGATTTTGATAAAAAAAAAGCCTTCAAGTGTCATTGATAACACCTGCGCAGAAAATACAAACTTCTTAGTGATGCAAACATAGAGAATAGATGGTTGGTGTCGTGAATCGCAAATGTTATCGGGCAAGGCTTAGGAATCTTATCCGGTGAGCCGAAGGCGAAACGGATAATAATCCTACGCCGAGCCCGATAACTTTTCCTATTCAAAGACACCAACCATTTATTATATTTATCCTGTTACCTTTATGTATTCTTTCAAACAAACACGATGTAAATAAAACACGAGAAAAAAGGAAAAAATAAGTAGAGAATGCTGTAAACATGACTTTATACCGTTCTTATGACGTCATGATTTGTCACGTGCATGTGTTATAAAGTTAGTGCCGGATATCACAAATGTTATACGACACCTAGTTATCGGTCCCAAAATGACACTAGTGACAGGATAAATGAAATTATACCTCTCTTCGACGTGGGGAATCCATTACCCTTTTGCACTACGTACCATGTTTTAGTCCGCTGTGCCTTGTTTCGTATTTAGGGGAGTCGATCGTATAACAGTTACCATACTCTTGGGTCCAAGATTCTTTGTATCTAATTGATTAATATGAAAACAAGTCATGTCAATATAAGCCCTTCCAGAACTGAAAAATGTAAGTACGGCACTGACGAAGAGGACCCATATGGGACCTGTGTCAGTTAATGACTCTAATCTAAAAAAAAATCTAATCTAAAAATATGGTCTGAATTAACATTTAATTTTATCGCTAGGCTAAAATAGGTGGTTACGTATAGTTATTTCAAGACTATCAAACGGACGATTTCCTGCTGTTACCACCGAGGCAACACGTGCTGGACTTATTTGATTTTTGATTCCCAGCCATTTAGATTTCCTCTTTAATCAACAAAGCGAAAATAAACTTGTTGTTTCGAAATGTTTTTGCTTTTAGTAATTTTCTCGAGAAAATAAAAGCTTTCACTCTATATAGATCGTGAATGTCACTTAGTTAGCCTATCTAATTCCTTTGTGAGCATTGATAGATCTGATTTGCTACTGACGTTGAACGGTCGATTTGAAATGTACCTGTGAAGAAAGAACTTTATTTCGTTTGTTAATATTATGAAATGATATCTATAAAAACAGTAGTTTGGATAGAGACAATTACGATGCATACTCACAATATATGAAAAGAAGTTAACAATTAACCCATTACCAAACATTAACGCCATTTGCCAGTTTGTTGCAGACGACTTCGGATAACATTCTGGGAAAAGGCGAAATTGCTTTAAACGAGCAATTTCTCCTTTTTCCATAATGTTTTCTGGCCTATCAGAAGATTATTTTTCAATTTCATCACATTTTGAAATGTCGCCTGCAAACTCTTTCAATTTGCGACAATCGAAAATTTGGCGTTTGGTAAAGTGTTAAGCAAGAGACAACATTATTTTCTGTTATGCTCAGCATGGTAATCCTTCCATACAAATAAAACTGAATGTTTCTTATTTCTTGTTTTAAACTTAAAAGTTTCTTGTGAGGCAGTCTTCCGGCTTACTTCTGATTATCATTTAAATGGTTCTTTCTGGCTTGATTATCATTTAAATGGTTCTTTCTGGCTTAATCAGGCCTTAAAGGCACATCAAAGAGAGGAGAACAAATAAATAACTGAAAAAATATATGGAGTTCTTTTATTATGTTCATAAAAGTCATGAGAATTAATTAACGAATGCATTGAGACCCTATTTAATAGACTCATTTAGAATAAGTTATTTTGTGCTTAAAACATAGTTGTCTCCAATTCAATCATGTTTATCAACAACCTGTTTGTTGACATATTCAAAATAACTAATTTTGATTGGACGGTTCAAAAATGTGTGTATCACCTGTCAAGGTCAGAGGTGAAGAAACAGGAAATCTGAATTATAAAACTTGCTAATCTGGGTTATTTCTGGTTTGCTTTCACATTTAAGTTGTGCTGATGCTTTTTTCTGGGGATAACTATTTGAATCTGTCCAAAGGTTTACCAAATAATATAGTTTGATATAGCATTAATCTCCATTTATGGGCCTTTAAGTGAAGATAAAGTTTTGGATCTATCCCATCATTATTAGTTGGGCATCATAACAAAACAGGAATCAGGTTGACGCGATCTCAATCTAATACAAGTTAAATGAACAAAAACTAAAACTTCATTAGAAACATGTTATTGTTTTACCCTGGAATGTACATGAGGTACATGAAAGGATGTGAATACAAATTTCTTGCTTATGGTTTTCTTAGTGATAACTATTTGAACCTGACTAAAGGCTTTCCAACTAATATAGTTTGATATAGCATTAGTCTCCTTTCGTGAGCCTTTAATAAAAATTACTGATCCTCTTGGACCCTTTTGGTAGCTTGTTTATCTATTGATTAAGGAGTGCCGAGTTCGAGAACCATCTCTTCGATCATTTCAAGTTGATGTTATCTCGAATTAACGTATGCGCCTTACATGACCTTTTGTTTATGTTTGTGGGGCAAATCAGAAAGCGGTACTGAAAATGACATTACTGGAACATGAATAGTTATGGTGGCGGCTGCAATTTGAAATAAGTAGTGCATTTAACCTTAAAACACAGTAGTAGCATGTCCACTTAGACAAACTGTTATAGTAATAAGATAAATGATAATATAAAAAGAAGACATTCAAGAAGCTTACGTAACGTTTTCTTCCTGTCCCGCGAAATACGAAGAAAGCATTAGGTCTTCGAACTGATGGCCCAGCATATGTCGGAAATCTCTGTAAAAACGCAAATAAACCTCAATCAATAACATGTTTATATGACACATCCTTAACAAAATTAAAACCTTCGAATATGCTATGCTTTCGTTAGACATGGAATCGTCTTAAAATGTCTTATATTTACGTAAAAAGGGTTCGAAATTGAGTACCTCGTTCGAAGTTCGAATCTATGGTACCAATTAATAAGCTATTTAAACTTTAAAAAGCAAATACTATTAATCGTGTATTCATTAAAGATAGTGTATCATAATACGACGAAGGCTTGGCCACACGTACAAGTATCTGTTAGGGTTCCCATTTTCTGAACGACAACGGATCTCCGAGGCCGTATGGTTTGAAAGAGTGACCTAAGATATATCTCTCCACAGATTCTCCATGTTTAGACCTTTTTAACTGATCAATTACGTTTTCTCCTCATATCTTTGTTTGCAATTCAGTTTGTTTATTCTTTCTCAATTACAGAAAGGCTAGGTATCGGTATCTTACTGAACACGTATATACATCCCCGATAACATGTATGCATTTATTCATATGAGTTTGTAAATCGTATCTATATTATTTCAGTAATGTTGCGATTACAAAAGGTTGTGTCATTTTATCCCCCATGATGGTGAAAGACCCAAAACTAAACTGCCAATTATAGATAGCTGTTTAGCCCGGGTAGAAAAATCGGTATTCGAAGAGGGGCCATGTGATTTGAAATTCTAAGCTCTAGCCACTAGAACGGATGACACCGCATGCATGCAGAACAACGTGGTTTCGTGCGCAATGATATTCATAGTGAAATTTACCCTGACTGTCCCCTTGTTATCGCTTTGAATAAAGTCGATATTGCTTTCCACAATCTCAAAGGATGAGCCGTATACTTTCGCTTTCCTAGGATTTCCCCAAAGTAACGGCCAAAATGATTTATTTCATATGCAGTGCCTTTGGTGAGTAGCACTTCAAGCTCTCGGGGATCGGCTTTGTTGGATGTTTTTGTCGTAAACCGTTCGGTGGAACTCAAGGTCGGTGGAAATGTTTCGTTGGCGTTTGGTTCAGTAGTACCGGAAGTAGATGCCTCGTGTGTTTCCGTCGGTTCCGACCTACTAGACTTGGCGAAGTAAGATCCTGGTGCTCCAGTGTAGCTTGAGCCGGGGGTTTCCCTTTTGTTCATTTTGGAATTCGTCGTGGTTGTTGGTGAAGGGGTTGTCTTTGTTCGGATTTCTTCACCAAGTAACACTAGAAGTTCGTTCTCTGACATAAGTGTTTCTTCTAAATTATGGTCGCCTGGTATTTCGTTATACTCGAAGTAGATTTTTCTGAGATGTGTAACTACCCCCCAGTAGCTAAGATCAGGGAATTTGGAAATAAAATCATCATCTATCGTGTATCCTTTGAGAAGAGCTTCATAAATGTCATTTTTTATCGGGTAAACGAAGTAGCGTTGTGGAGCTCCACCTACAGCTCCAAGGCTCTGTGATGAGACAAAGTTAAACAATTGAGGTTTTCAAGTCACATAAGACGTAGCATAATTGATTCTACAAGTATCTATCAATTACAATGTGCCCATATACAATGTAGTAATACCTCTTTATTTAATCTTTTTCATACACTGATCTGCATTAAGGAGAGTTGCATCAAATGTTTTAGGAGCATGTGTCGTTATCAATTAACAGTTTGCTTATAAAGTGTTTCAGAATCTTATCGTTGGACACGGTTATACACATATTTGCTACTATACTGGAGTGATAGTACACTTTATTAACATCTCATCATTGTAAAACATATTAGGAGAAAGGCCCCGCGATTGGTGTTTCTGTGAGGTATTGGACATTGCGACGTTGTGATGACAATGCGTTGCGTTGAATGGGCACCTCGTTCGGTGGAAGGACACTGCGTAGGGTGTGTAACATAGCATAACTTTATCATAACTTAAGCACAAAGGCCAATAGTTCAAACACATATACAATGATATGAATAAACATTAATTAACAGTGGAAATGTGACGTGAATCATATATAAATTGTAAAATGAGATAAACAAAGTGATACAACGAGATATTATAAAACAAATGAGTAAATAATTAGATAAATTAATAAATAAATAAATACTTAAATAAATAATTTGATAAACAAAAACAAACATAAACACATAAATAAATAAATAAATGAATAAATAAATAAATAAATAAATGAATAAATAAAAAAATAGCTTGATTGATTGATTGATTGATTGATTGATTGATTGATTGATTGATTGATTGATTGATTGATTGATTGATTGATTGATTGATTGATTGATTGATTGATTGATTGATTGATTGATTGATTGATTGATTGATTGATTGATTGATTGATTGATTGATCGATCGATCGATCGATCGACCGACCGACCGACCGACCGACCGACCGACCGACCGACCGACCGACCGACCGACCGACCGACCGACCGACCGACCGACCGACCGACCGACCGACCGACCGGCCGACCGACCGACCGACCGACCGACCGACCGACCGACCGACCGACCGACCGACCGACCGACTGACTGACCGACCGACCGACCGACCGACCGACCGACCGACCGACCGACCGACCTACCGACCGACCGACCGACCGACCGACCGACCGACCGACCGACCGACCGACCGACCGACCGACCCACCGACCGACCGACCGACCGACCGACCGACCGACCGACCGACCGACCGACCGACCGACCGACCGACCGACCGACCGACCGACCGACCGACCGACCGACCGGCCGACCGACCGACCGACCGCCCGACCGACCGACCGACCGACCGACCGACCGACCGACCGACCGACCGACCGACCGACCGACCGACCGACAGTGTGGCTGTGTTTAATTTAATATTTTCATTTTACAGTGATCTTAACTGAATAATACCAATATTAAAAATGCTGCAGACAAAATCAACGCACAAGTGATGATAAATGCCTTTTTCTATTTGCAGGTAAAAATGGATAGTACTATCAAGAGTGCAAGAATGTCACATTAACATTGTGCATTCCATACCATTTTGAGATTCTTCCGTTGTATTGGACAATAAATGGAAGAACAAGACTATCAGAATTTCTCAAAATGTGGTGATTCACATGTTCAATGACACGGTTATTTCCAGAGCAACTTGAGGCCACTTCCTACTGAATAAAATTTTAGATGTAATACTTATGGGAATCTCTTTTAATACTGCATTGCTTTGAGAGGAAGTCACAATACACGAAGTTGAAAGCATGACCTGGACTTCCAAATCAAAGACAAATACTGAAACCTTTAGCGAGGTTGAACCCAATGAAATGATAAAACGTTAGTTAACATTTATGAAATCCTTATGCAAGAAGAAAAACCAGTTGAAGAAGTTTGTGGTGAAGTAGTTTTCAAAAGATGTAGGACAAACTTGAAGAGAAGCCCTTTGTTTGTCAAATCGCATTTCCAAGTTGTGTTTCATATATAAACAATGGCTGACCTACTACACACGTTTGTTAAAGCCAAATGATTGTATTGCTGAGAACTGGATATTCAAGCCATCAGAAAAATGCAGCCCCAGTCTAGAGCTCTATTATTTTCCTTTGTTATCTTCAAACTAAAGCCAAACATTATCTACGAGTCCAGATTTCTTCACTAATATGAAGGAAACCATCTAGTTTGTCAAAACGATCTCGCATCGGCAATAGTTTCAACAGATCAAGTTTTTGAGCAGGTTCTCATTAGAAGTTCTTAGACAATAGAAAGAATAAAATGTGGTTATGGTTTAAAGAATCACAGAGAAACCAATTGTTTTCGTCAATTCCTGTATGTACATACTACAATAATGCAATGCAGAAATATACAAGTGATCAGCATGTAGAAACCAGTCATTCGAGTGTGGAAAAAGATCATACGGACAACCTAAACATAGACATTCACGTTGCGGACTGTACACTTGATAACATTTTGTCAGGTCGACGAGTATATATTGTGTAATTGTCGACTATGCAAAGTAAGAAGGCCAATTGAATATTAACAACATGGTTTATAAATACGATTCAGAATACAGTTTTATAGGTTAAAGCCATTCCGTAACCCCAAACTCTCAATTAACGTTAAGAGGAATTGGAGAAGCAGCTCAAATTGGTCCGCATTTGCGTTTAACAGCTCCGGTTGATATATTGCATGATACTGAAGGAGATATATTTAAAGGCACATCAAAGGAGAGGAGAACAAATGCAATAGTGAAAGGATTTATGGAGTTATTTTATTATATATTCATAAAAATCATGAGAATTAATTTACGAATGCATTGAGACCCTATTAAATAGACTCATTTAAAATAAGTTATTTTGTGCTTGAAATATAGTTGTCTCCAATTCAATCATGTTTATCAACAACCTGTTTGTTTAGATATTCAAAATATCGAATTCCGATGGGTTTGTTCAAAAATGTGTGTATCAACTGTCAAGGTCAGAGGTGAAGAATCAGGAAAACTGAATTATAAAACTTGCTAATCTGGGTTATTTCTGGTTTACTTTCTCATCTTAGTTGTTCTGATGGTGTTTTCTCGGGATAACTATTTGAATCAGTCTAAAAAATTACCAAATAATATAGTTTGATATAGCATTAATCTCCTTTAATGGGCCTTTAAGAGAGAGCTGTGTAGTTTCCCGCCATCTCAATATGGTTCTTCTGGGTTATTGAAACTAGCTGACAAACCTTCCTCGATAAGTAAAATATAAGCGCAGGTTGGCTGTAGTGTCAATAAATAGCTAGATGAGTCCGTTCAATATGTACACGACGATAGGGTTTTGTTCTTACGTTTGCCTTCGAAATATGGAGAAGCATTTGTTAGCTATAAGTGAAAGATATTCTGATGATGTCATTAGCAAACCTGCAATTTTTGTATTTGATGGATGTTCAAATCGCCCCTCTCGAAAGGAGTGTGTACAAAAGGAATGCAGTGAATGGGTAGGTAACAAAAAGGTGGTTTTACTAGAGGAAGTTTGTTCACTTCCAAAAACAGCAGTTCTTATCAAATACTGTGAATTGCCTTTAATTAAAATGCTCATTTAAAACAAAGTTTGACCGAAAACCTTGTTCTTGTAGATATACCTTCTTGACCGTTCCTGGGGATGTGGGGGAATTTTGGGGAGCAATCTTCGCTAATGCAGAAATTGTGCAAAAACGATACAAACTGGATAAGGGAGTCTGTAAATATATTGAGATGCAAAAATAAGGGAACCTTATCACTGTTAACTATTTTCTAGATAGGATAGGGAGAATTCGCCTCTTCATAATCCGTAAACCCAAACTCATGACATCGTGTAATCGAACATATTCGATAAAGTGTTGTAACATGTATTCATTATGTACATTGCCTGTGCACTCACGTGAATTCTTGGATACGATAAAAACGAAACACAATCAAGTCTCATATCAATGTAATATGCCATCATGGCAGTATCTCAGAAGCTCAGAAATGGCAATGCATAGGCATGTTGCAAGCTAGTGAATCCTAGAACCATGTTGCCAGGTTTATTGGGAAGTCAAAAAGTGTTATTGGACGACCTGCAGCTTTACACCACCAGACTGGTGCTCTTCAAATTAGGAGGGGGCGTGGGCACCATAAGAAAACAACATTCCAGCAAGATCGCCTTTTATGGATTATTGCTTTGCGCAACTGTTTCGTAACTGCACCATAACCAAAGCAGAAGTTCCATACCGTGACAGGACTTCGAGTTTCTAGCAGTACAGTAAATCTCGGACAAGGCGTCCTTTTCATGGTGTCATCATGTCAAGGCTGAACAGATATAATCGTTTACGGTTGTGCTAGAAACATTAAGGTTGGTCTATACGTCGGTGGCGTCATGTGGTCTTTTCGGATGAGTCGAGGTTCTGTCTGCGATTCTGATAGCATCGGCGTGGGGAGAGATACAAATGCACCACTATCTTGGAGCATGATTTCTTTTAGAGGGGGAGCATCATGGTCTGGGGCGGTGTTTATTACGGTAGGAGAATATAATTTGTTCTTGTTCCTGGAAACATGAATGGACACATTGATGAAATTTTTTGTCCTGTTGTTGTCCCTTTTGCACATAGAATTGGTCAAAACTTTGTCTTCCAGGATAATAATTTCTGACCCCACAGAGCTCGTGTTGCAGTTGACTTCGTCAGGAAGCAGGGCATCTTGACAATCCAGTGATCTGCGAAATAATCAGACCTCTCCCCCATTGAGCATGTATTGGATGTTGTTGGTAGGAGAGTCCGCGCACGTTGCCCCATACCAGCCAATCTTCTGAATAGTACTACTTTTGCTGCTTTTCACAATATGTTTCTTCCTTTATTTTATTTATTGTTTTATGAGTTCACAAAACAAATGCAAAACGTCAAAAAATACCACATGAATATTGTATTGCTTGTGTCATATATGTCGTTTTTCTTATATAGGCATGTATGGATTTCGGTACCTTATTTAAGTGATTGTCTTAATATATAAGTTATCTAATACAGAAAGGTGTGTTTTGTCTTTGATTTAAGTTTTAGAGAATAAACTTTGCCAGATAATATCGAATTTTGGCATATAGGAATGCATTGACATGAAAAAAAATTATTTAGTTTTAATGGGTGGGTGGGGTAAGTTGACCCCTTTCAATTTACAATATTTATAGAAATAAATCAATTCTAGAAGGCAAACTGATGTGAATGATAGATAAACATGTAGATAGAGTATACCGCTTATCAAAACATAATTTTTGTGTGAATTGTTGGGGTTTTGTTCCATTATGGTAGATATATACAAATATGCGATTTTTTCCAAAAGGCCTGAAAGTAGCAATAATAAAACGAGTTTTTAACCAATTTCCCCTGAAGGGATTTTAGAGGACTTTTTTTCTGTCATCTCTTATACATTCATGATAACTTTAAAAGAGATTTCGTTTCTGTTGCAATTAGTTGACGGTTGAGTCCATTTTTTTTCATAGGATGACTGGACTATAAGTATTGACGAGGAAAGATACCCATAAAAGCAAAGAGGTTAGATGAAAGACCAGTCGTCAATTTACTTGTCAGCCGGTCTGTATCTTTCCTGTTTGCATTAGGATGAAGTCGGTTCTAGCACTATTAAGGACGCTCTCTGTAATTTTTTCTGTGCACTTCATCTGCGCATCCAAGGGAGATAATAATCTGTTACCGAAGTGGAACTTGCAAAGTAGTCGGACAAACGTTTTTCTTCGGATGAAATTTACTGTATGCAATTTTTTTTTCAAAGAATGATCATATTATCCATTCAAATTGAAAAAAAGATTATAAACAACATTACATATTTCTCATGCATATTAAGCCCCCAGCTTCTATGTTATTTTAGTCGTTTTTATAAATGTTTTCCAAATACAATTACCATGGAAACTGTCATTTTACAGAAAAACCAACTCGTCAACATATCTTGTTTATTAGATTTTACTTCACATGCTGAAAAATAAAAAAAATCTATGAAAGGAATTTTGAAATATCTTCATTATTTTGCAATATGCTTATCAATTTTTTTTTGTTTTTTGTCACATACAAAAATTTGAAAAACGTTTGGATTACAAAAAGTATTCAGATTGTAATAATATAGAATACCATTGAAATATGATTTTATGAATTCATGTTTTTTGTGTTAATAAACCTTCCAGAAATTATTTTATTACCTTTGAAGATGGTATGGCCATTTTGAGATTCTTGCCCCAAACGGTTACCATGGAAACTGTCATTTCACAAAAAATGTAACTCGTCGACCTGCATTTTTCTTTTCATGTCTGAATTCACAATAAAATTTTAAATAACATATCACAAATTTAGAAAATTCTATAAAAAGATTATTTTTTTTATAAAACTGTAGAAAATGCCCTTAAGGTTAAAGAAAAATAACTATGAAATGTGTTATGTGTTTAGTAAGATGTATCGAAGGAAAACAGTCAATAATTTACGTTGTAGTTGTAGATCTCGAACACTTCTATTAACAAGAAAGGGAAATAACCACATACCAGAAAACGAACATATAATTTTAGAGTAGACTCCCTTATTTACTTTCTTCCCCCGTCAGAAGTTTTGAAGCATTGATAAGTCATATATAGGGTAAGTCTGAACAAAGCATGCCATATATAATGACAGCTTAAAGCATCCTAGTTAATACTGGGTATACATTGTAGAATCAACAACGCTAGCTTCTGATTGGTGGAATAACGCCTTAGTCTTAAGATATGTGTATAATGAGATTACTCGACACTGTATAAAACTCGCAACCTTCAACACAGTATAAAATAACTTAACCCCTTAAGCTAAAAGGACATCGTTCGCAAATGGTTGGTTCTTGTGTCAAGAATTTGAAACCACGTGACCTGGGTTCGATATGGAAAAGAGTCGATATTTCTAAACCGGAGTGTACTTATTCCAGAAATTGTTACCTAATTCTGCTAAAACAAAAACAAATCGTCAAAAAGTGACATAAAGGACTTTTGCAATACCAAATACCGAAACGAGAATGTCGATGAACGCTTTGGTCGGTAGATTGATTCGTTGGATTGGAGTTTGAGACGACATCAACAAAATTCTGTTCGCGATAGCCAGCGCATCTATTCATGCTTTTGATGTTTCTCAACCAGACGTGCTTCGTGCGTTTGCTCAAACCACGGACTGCATCTTGGACTTGAACATTGGATTGCCCAGTTGTTAAGGTGGTGGTCTTAGAAATCGGGGGAGGTGGTCATGGGTTAGAAGCCTGCTTGAACAGCTGGGTCCTTGGGGTTTCATTCGCAACAAAGACCTGACGTAGTAGTGGTGAATCCAGGAACGACTTAACATAACTGAATTACTGTTGGTACGGCGTTAAACCTTTACCAATCGCCAAATTTGCAATTTTACCAAATAAAAAGAGTTTGCAGACGACATTTCAAACTGATCAAATTGGAAAATAATCTTCTAACAGTGTAGAAAACATTGTGGGATAAGGAGAAATTGCTCGTCACGAGCAATTTCTTCCTTTTCCACAATGTTTTCTAGGGTCATCTGCAACAAAGTGGTCAATTCTCGTTCTTGTTTGGTAATGGGTTAAACACGATTAATTATTGTTGATAGGCATATAAATCGGATAGATATAATAATCTGCAGGCTAAAGGGTTTCCGAAATGATAATAAGACTACTTTATATACTACCTGGTTTTGAAGCGGGGCAGGTTTACACGCGGGGTTTATTATTGATTAGAAGGAGTTGTAAAGATGTGTGTACAATTTCCGTATAAATCGTTGCGTTTCCCTCTGTCAGCTGTAAATGAAGGATTATTATTTTTTTAAAATACGTAATCAGGTGTCACCAACTCGAAGGTGAGTAAGATTTTGTTGTGCATTATCAATTCAATATGTAGGTACGAAATAAAGGTTTGTGTACAAATCAAACTAGTTTGAAACGTTAAATATTATATATATTAATGCATTGTCAACATATAATTGATATTGAATAAGCTACAATATAGAAAAGGCGTTTTAGACATGGAGCTGGCTTTCCGGTCGTAAATCTTCTTCTTTTTCCTCCTACTCCTCCTCCTCCTCCTCCTCCTCCTCCTCCTCCTCCTCCTCCTCCTCCTCCTCCCTCTCCTCCTCCTCCTCCTCCTCCCCTCCATCTTCCTCCGCCTCCTCCTACCCTCCTCATCCTCCAACCCTCCTCCTCTTTCTCCTCCTAATCCTGCCTCCTACTTCTAGTCCTGCATGCTCCTCTTTCTCCTCCTCCTCCTCTCCTAGTCCTACCTCCTCCACCTTCTTCTTCTTCTTCTCCTAGTCCTGCCTCCTCCTCCCTTCCTCCTCCTTATATTGCCTCCTCCTCCTCCTCCTCCACCTCCTCCTACCCTCCACCTCCAATCCGCCCTCTCCTAGTCCTGATTCCTCCTCCTCCTCCTACTCTTCCTCCTTCTACTTCTCAACATCATCTTTGTCCTTCTCTCTTCCTTCTTCTCGTCCTTCCCCTCTTCCTTCTTCTCCTCCTCCTTATCATCATCATCTTCCTTCTCCTCTTTCCCATTCTCCTCCTCCTCCTTCTCCGATTCCCCCTCTTCCTCCTTCTCCTCCTCCTCCTTTTTCTCCTCATCCTTCAACTTAATCTTCTTTTCTCCTTAATTTTCTTCCTCTTCTTTTTTTCTTCCCTTTTTCTACACCTCCTATTCCTTTTCCTGTTCTCATTCCTCTTTCTCATTATCCTCATCAGCAGCATTATCATCATCCTTTCTCTACTTTGCCTTTATTTTGAACTTTTCATATGAATAATGTTGAACCTCAAAACGATTTGATCGTTCGTTATGATATAACTTTAACCAAACTTGTCCATCCTTTCAATGACGCAGCCGCCCTGCACGGTAAATACGTACAGTATAGGTAAACAAACACGTCCAAAGACCTATCCAAATACAATCAAAGTGACAAGACACTTTTCTATACATTACAGTTCGACGTAGATTCTTTGTCACACTCTCGCAGCGTTTTAAGTTGATTTGATAATATTTACAATGACTACCTTGGCTGACTTGCTATACATTGTACATACATCGTCTCTGGTATGCTTATTTGCTGTACACATTTTCCGTTCAGTGAAGAAATACAGATTTAGTTTTGCAATGGCGATGTTTATATTGAACAGTATCAATTACTCTGCGTTAAAATATCACAAATATCTCTTTTTTTAAACGAAATACCACGCTTAGGGCTACTGGTAAAGATAGAATATAAACAATAAGAGGTGCTTGTGCACATGAGATGAATTGCTTGTTAAAAAGAAAAGTCCCTGAAACTATACTGTTTTTGTATTGTGGTATAGTATAATGTTTGGTTAGAAAATTGTTTCTGAATGAGTTCAGATTGTGTCAATACCAACGCGTATATCTAAGTATGTACACATGATATACGTTGGATTTTATTTCCGTTGAACTGATTTTTTGTCTGAATACGTAATTGTTCATCGTAAACAGGATATACATGCAGATGATTAAATATGAACTTATTTTACATACATTGCTTTTTTTTCTCAGGACATATTAAACAACAGTACAGCTGCTGTACAATTCGAACGATTTTAAGTTCTAATATTGAAGTTTTCTCACTAAAATATGAACAATAAGTATAAAGGCATGGTCATATACATTTTTATTGCTGTAGATTACGTTTGGGGGAAAAGGTTTTACCATTTGATTCGATTTTATTAGGAAATCATTGTTCGAAGTAAAACATCACATTTCACAATATTTCTGTACGAAATGAGATGTTAATGTTTGGACAGGACAGTCATCAACGAAGACAGGTTTCTGTTCCTCTAGGTTAAGATCTGGTAATGATTCTTAAGGTCGAATACCCATAATTCGCCATTTTCAAATTCATTCCATCGTCGGAATACTTCGGTCATTCTCGGTATACATCGGTCGGGGCCGGGACTATTCATGCATCAAAATAGTTTCGGCCCATATCGATGTGCGAGTATACCCTGACCGACAGAAGTACTCCGAAGACAGAATGAAATTCAAAATGGTGGGTTATGGGTATTCTACCTTAACCTGACATTTTCTTGAAAGAATTCAGTATTTCCGTTTGAAAGAACAGTACCAAACAAAGGGACGTAACCATGGACTACTTTCAAAAGGAACCTCGGCTCTATAGGGTTTTGTTGACTTTTAAATATTTACTTTGTAACATCTCAATTAGGTTCAAATGAAAGCGAAACCTTTGAACTGGCGGTAGTTATTGGGTTAGTTATTGACGCAGTTAGACAGACAATGTGTTGGACCGTGGCATATGTAAACTGAGTCATACTTCTACAAGACATGAAATATTTTTCATGATTTAGTGTTAAAAGTATATACCTACAAATCACATGATTCGCCTCCGCTCGGGTTCAATTTGCGATGACGACATTTGAACTTCGATGCAGGATTTAATGGTTGGCTTATGAAGTGCCGATTGTTTTACTTGGCTTGACCAGCCTATACAAACATTTGTGGTCTTCCTCCATCATTGCTGGGCATCGCAACATAATTGAAGTAATGTTGATGCGACATAAACCCATATACAGTGTTTATAGGTTAGACAATGTGTATGGTTTAGCCGTGTGATATTTTAGATTGGTTTGTTATCCTCGTATTTTTGTCGATATGTAACCCAATAGGGTTGGTGAAAGTTTTGGACAGAATTTCCTTTATTATTAAAATTGAAGGGAAATGATACACTATGATAAATGAAGATCGTTTTTGTAGTATTCGTGTAGAAGGAAAGTATTTGCCTAAACTGCCCAGTCATCAGTAAACATAGGGTTTTACAAAAGACCTTCCGTTTACGCAAATCGTATTTTAACAATTCGTGCGAAATTTTCAAATATTTACATGGTCCTTTCATACTCCTGTTGAATTATCATTGCTATTGATGTATGAATAAACGACCTCCCAATTTGAAACTTTATGCTATGAGAAACGGAAAAATCATTACAACATTTGTAAGAGAGTATGGGTTAAACATCTGTCTCAGGATTTCTAATTATTATTGTAAGATGTAAAGATCTTATAAGATAAATCTTGTTGTAGACTGATTGTTTTTTTTACCATTTAATGCAATCTTAAACCATTTTTGTGTAAGATATGGTGAGTTAGATCAGGTGTTTTTTTTGGGGGGGCGAAGAGGGGGCGTAAACATAAGTAATACTGCGCAAGTTTGATCTAAATAGTACCCAAATTCCCAAATGCATTTTGTTTATTGCTTTAGAGTAAAGATACCACACACGAAAATGAAACACCACTATCACAGTAAATTGTTACAATTAATTGACCGTATATAATTCAAAAGGGAGAAATATATGATGTACATGTACGGATTTGTTTCACAATTAATAATAAAAACAAAAGTTTAAACTAATGTCCCCATACTCTGAACTCATCATACAGTGACCCAAATCCGTTATATCTCTGTCAGGCCGTTCTAACTGGGCGAGAGTTCGACAACATTGTAAATGGATCGGGGGTAAACCCCATCGCAAAGTTACACCTTGACTGATTTGAAATTATTAACCCTTATAGTGCTGGAACCGCCTTCATGTTTATGCAAACAGGTTAGATCTCAGGCCAGTCGCAGTAAAAAATGGCGGATTGCCTGTGATCTAACCTATCTGCTACTCTGAAGATCATTCCTCATATGGTAGAAATTCAAATTTGGGAAAGCAGACGACACAAAAATATATGTTTAGAAGATTACCCAGCAATCTAATGGTTAAACGCATTGACAAACGTACACCCAGTCCTAACAAGGCAGTCAACTGAGCACCATTTCAGCTCTTTGTATCTATCTTCTTTGAAAAATGATGACAATATGAATATGTATGCATATTTTCTGCATATTTATCAATACTGCATCGGCTCTGATTATGTGTAAAGTAAAAGCTGATCTGAAGCGGAATCGGTAAATGTTACATACAAAAAGGCTAAAGCCATGTTAGTTTGGTTAATTGAAGTACCACTCGTCTTGAAATATCTCCTTGAGTGAGGCGCCTCTGGTAGAAAACTGTAATAGTACGTTGCTACGTTATAACCCGTTTTGACGCAAATGCAGCAGAAAATACAAAAATACATGTTGAGAAGATGAATTGATCATAACATAATCATGCTTTTCCCTTGAGTCCTTGATTTATTCCTATTTTGGGGACTTTTGACCACTTATGCATCGAATTGTGAATTCAAATAATGATCTTTAGAGGTCATACAGTCTCCAGGAGTTTGTAGCCATTTACACCTATAAATTTGGGGTTCTTTTCAGAATGAAATAACGGATTGCACGTTGTTGTATTGTATCCTTTACACCTGTGGTTTACAGTTGACCTAATCAGGATAAGTTATAAAGTTCGATATGTTGAGATAAGTTCATCGCGTTCTCCTTTGAAATGACGACACCTTCTTTTGAAATGAGACATCGCTCATATCAAAGTGGAAAATCAATTAATATTCGCCGCTTTTATGTAGCGCCATTTTTTATGAAACCATTCAGAAGAAGTGCTCACAAAAATGATTGAGAATCCTTTGTAAATATCAAACCCTTTTACAAATGACTTTGCAATAAGTTTCAGTCTTGATCCACTTAATTGTAAAGTCGTTAAATGATACCATTCGTTAATTGAAACTTTGCATTTAAAAACACCCTTTTGATTCAAGGATCTCGTTTTGTATCGACTTATCATACCTGAAATAAGTCATGTATTGCGACCAAAGGAAAATAGGTCTATGATAAGCAATGAAATGTTTCCTTTTCATACGATACTGTTCTAACCACATATGTGGTCCGGGGTAGACGGTCGTCTTTGGGACACAAGGGTGGTTGATTCGAATCGAAGTAGGATTTACTTTACGGTCTTTCATTAATCTTCATTCGACGCCAGAACTGGTATAGACTAATCAATCTAAGTCGTGCGAACTTCTTTTTTAATCAATGTGAAAAAGATAGGTTTAAACTCAACCACGTAAGTTTAATAAGAAATATTGACCTGTTTTAGGACTATTACTACATTGACACTAAACAGGATCCCTGCTGTCTTTACGCCCGATCTAACTCCACAGAATAGACAATGGACAGCTTCTGAGCCATCTGATAGGTTAGAATGCAACAGCTTAGATTGACGACCACAACAATAGAGTGAAACACTTGCAACACGTTTAGGTTTTTCCCTTGTGTTTAGTGACAGATTTAACTTGCATACTTGTTTTGTAGTAACTAATTATATCTTTTTTTCATAAACCCAACATTTCTTACTTTAAGTATTCGTTATGGTCATCATAAAACATGTTAGCTAAATGGCCTCAGCATTTGGTGTGCATTGATCCCATTCATTCATTCATTCATTCATTCATTCATTCATTCATTCATTCATTCATTCATTCATTCATTCATTCATTCATTCATTCATTCATTCATTCATTCATTCATTCATTCATTCATTCATTCATTCATTCATTCATTCATTCATTCATTCATTCATTCATTCATTCATTCATTCATTCATTCATTCATTCATTCATTCATTCATTCATTCATTCATTCATTCATTCATTCATTCATTCATTCATTCATTCATTCATTCATTCATTCATTCATTCATTCATTCATTCATTCATTCATTCATTCATTCATTCATTCATTCATTAATTCATTCATTCATTCATTCATTCATTCATTCATTCATTCATTCATTCATTCATTCATTCATTCATTCATTCATTCATTCATTCATTCATTCGTCCGTTCGTTCGTTCGTTCGTTCGTTCGTTCGTTCGTTCCTTCGTTCGTTCGTTCGTTCGTTCCTTCGTTCGTTCGTTCGTTCCTTCGTTCGTTCGTTCGTTCGTTCGTTCATATTCATGTGATGCCCTTTTTTACTTAAACATGCTAAAGAATTGGATGAGTCCAATATTGATCAATTAAGAAAGTAAAATTACTGATTTCATTTTTCACTCTGGAGCGCGTTTCTAGTCTTTTTCAACCCAATTCTCTGAGCATCAAATTCGAATATTTAATCGCTATCCGTGGGGTATCGCTCTGTCTGCCAGTCGAGGTATTTGCAGGATACCCGGGTATCGTACACAACTTGGTAACGTGTGTAGTTTTGATGTGTTGTCAATCATGGATTTACCACAGTTAATGGGCATTAGTTCGGACTTTATACCCATATTTGGGAATGAGAGTGGCTAGTTAAACTAGTAAGGCGATAAGAAACGTGCTTGTAAGGGGAGACCGGACTTCGCAGAAGGAATGCCGCTTTGTAGATGAACAGCGGTGATGTAAATAAGAAATGGTTGTCTGCGTTCTTTTCTTTTCCTCCCTGGATGGTGCTGTATATTAATGTGCATTTATGGAATGCGAAAAGGACTGGTATATGCTTTGACATCATGTTCTTTAAAAAGTTTCGTCTTGAAAGAATAGGCTAAACTTAAACGCATTCATTTCATATTGATTGTAAAACAAGTTCTTGTGAATTAGATTAATAACTCGCGATTAAGCTTTCTCGATACATATCTAGTACTAGCGCAGGCTATGAATTTATGAAAAGTTGCAAGGCAGATCCTACTTATGACGGGATTCGAACCTACGACCCTCGTGTCCTGCCCGGCACTCTACCCAAGGGTCATTGGCCTTCACCTGAAAGAATATGTTAAGAGATAGAAGCACCATGGATCGTATCGTAAGAAAAACGTCATATCAATCCAGTAGTGTACATGCCTTGGTTACATATTTGTTTAGGCCTACTTAAAAGGCATCACCCATCAATCAACATTCATTCCCACACCTGTGTTCGAAGTGAAACATGCTTTATAGTGTCAATTATCGAAGATTAGTCTTCTGTTTGATTTTCTTTCAGCGACGAGCTATATAACGCCATTGAAACTTTATCAGTAGAGGTATATACTCTTATATATAATAAAAAAGAAATAGGAAGACTGAGTGACATCTTTTTTAAAATGGCTATGAGCATGTTTTGACTGGTCCATGGTAAATTATATCGGAGTACAGTATATTGAATTGTGAACATCTTCAAAATCATTCTTTGAGAACTATGTCATGTTGACACAACCCACAAAGTTAACCAAGAAACGAAAGAATGTGCATTATATGCAAGAACACACAATATGGCCTAGATTATTGTTTAAGCTCGTTCGTATTGAAAATAACGTGATAATAAAAGTGTATTTCATTGTATTATAATTTTGGTTTATTGAGAGATGCATCACAGTTATTCTATCACCAAACAGTCGCTAAGTACTTCGGAGATCTGCATCGTGTCCGCAACATTTTGGGCGTATACCCGCTAACTAAGGTTGTAGAGATGTCACCTGTACTCAATCGTATCAACTCGGCAATCCCCGTCACAAGTCGGTAGATATACCTCGCAAGCAGTTCATGAATACTCTAGAAATCCTGGGGTAATATCCTGGTCTTATTTCCGGCGGACAACGCACATGATTACAACATGCACGCAGGCACTAAATATGTATTTGTTTATACACAAATTGGTTAAATATCACAATTGAATATTGTTCTTTTTACTCTTCATTAAAGATTATCACATCAACACATATTTGTTTCATATTTTGTCAATCGTATCTTTTCGGCAATCCCCAGCTTGTATCGGGGATATCCGAGTAGATACGTTTGCGAACGGACTTGCCCAAAGTTGCTGGCCTTCTTCCAAAATGGCTCCCCATTACCGAGGTTATTTTAAGAAACTGCCGAGGTGTTCCGATTGCTCCTGTATTATCACCGTTAGTGCAGTGGTAGAGCACCGGCCTCTTGTATCGATTTCGATCCCCCGTAAGGCGAGGTGAAAGTTGCCGGGACTTACCCACATATAAGTACTGGTGTAGAATCCAGTCAGCAGTCATTGGGAGTGAATTTAATAAGCTTCGATGGAAAACAAATAAACTTTAATTGAAACGCCTGCAATATTGTTGAACCAATTCACATGTGGTACCTTTAAAGTAATTATTTCATAGATTGAGATTTTAAATCTTTCATCATAAAGTGTCTTTTTCTGTTGGTTTGACAACGCAAATAAAAATATATCTGAGTATATACCTTTCCATCCATTATATCGGATTTCAAGAAATATCATTTAAGACTCCAAAACATTCATGTTATAAAGGATGCCACCTCTTTATTTCGATTTGACTCCAAGTCCTCGCTGTTCACAGTGTAAGCATATTTTAATGAAAGTTAAGTTTTGACTATTAGTTGAAAACACGTTATGAATCTACATAAGACCATATATCAAAAAGATACATATCTATTAGGTCAGATTCTTCGTGTAAGATAAATGACAACATGTCTCTATAACGTCACAAGATCTTGATGTATATTATGGGAGTCATGCTATATGATTCTGATATACTGTCTCGTTATTTGATATTGATATATGGTGCGAGTAAATTGATTCTTATATATGACCCGAAACCGAAGGAAATGTGTATTTTTACTTCTGTCACGACCGATGATCGCTCTACCGCACCACAGTGGGGCTTACCATGAAATCGGTTGCGAAATTTCCGGTTTTTACGAGACTAGATAAATATTGCGAAAACCAATATCCAAACAAACCGATTATACAGCAAATCTTATCATTTAGTTGTTTTGAGTATCTTTATTTATCAGAACATATATTTTCCTTGACATAAAATGGAAATGTGCATGATATTTAACTGGTTTTACGAACGGGGTATCGGAGGAATGCAAATTTGAGTTCCTTTGGCGATGAGAAAATACGTTTTAGCGCTTATCAAACAATGATGTGTTCTCTGGAAAAAATGATATAACCTCAGGTATGGAGTAAGCTTTTTGTAAAAGAAAAACAACACGTTCGAAGGGTAGGGTAGTACTAGATCGCATTACCGTTGTGATATAATCAAACATGTTTTGAAACTGGTGGGAGAACGACAAAACAATATAATACAGAACAACACAATTCAATAATCATATTTGCAATATGATAAAAAAAATCATTCGCATGTTACAAGATAACAAACCGATTTCAAACAGTTCTGACGTCCCAAGGAAACCCCAAAATAATAAGGGTTTGACACTTGGTTAACTACAGTCCGCTTGAGAACGCATTGGCTCCCCGACTCGTGATTGCCAATTTCGAATGTAATTCGACCACAGAGCCTTTTGTTAAAGAAGACTAATTGAAAGTAACAGAGACACGGTATGGATGGCATAATGGAATGACTAAATGATTACTTTACTTTATACGCTCCACTGCAGTTTCTCACGCTTGAAAATTGTTGTAATTTGTTACTTCTACCCTATATGAGATCGCATCCATAATGGAAACAGTTTGGTACATTCTCACAAAACAAAAACAAGAACCATGCATTCTTCATGTTTTATCTCTATATAAATGAACTATCAGTCGTATGTATGAGAAAGTGCTTGCTCCAATTTTAAGAGGCTTCTGTGGTCATGCAGTTTGAATATAGAGAATTAAAAAAAACAGCCCCTCTCCCCATGAGTTGAAGTCCCGAAGACGATTTCTTAGTTTTATTAAAAGCATTCTTCCTGTTGACATACGGAATGCCTATTTTTCTACTGGTTTGATCAGTCTTTTCTTTAAGGAAAGTTAAGCTTGTGGATTTCTTCGATCGATGATAAGCATCGTAAAATGATTGATATTCCGTTGACGGGACGAGAATTTCCAGCTAAGCAAATACATATGAAATTTATATGAAAGCATGAAAACATGAACATTCTTTGGAAAAAGAAACCAATGGTTAAATATGAAATGAGGTAAAGCCCATCGTGCCAAAATTGTTCTTATTTGTTAGCAGGTATATAGAGAATAATCAACTCCTTTCGATTTATATCAAAAAAATGTCACGAGAATGGGTTGTTATCAGGTTGAAGAAAAAAAAAAACGAGTTCGAAGAACGAGTCATCCGCTGTCGATGATTTCAAACGTTTTAAGTGAGAGGGAAAAGGGTGGCATCATAAACTGTGCTATTACCTAGAGTAACAATATATGACAGCGTATTATCAACAACAATTTTCCTGCCGTAAATATGCCGTCTGGATTACTCTTCCTTCAAGGGTATCTTCGTACTAGAGATACAATTAACCCTTACACTCCTGGATAGTTTTCTAAAAATGGAGTTTTGCCTTGACTGCTCTCCCAAACATTAAATATCTTCTAAGGTTTGTTGAGGAAAGATTCTCAGAGCAGCAAACAGGTTAGATCACAGGCCAGCCGCCAATTTATTTGGCGGCTGGACTTGATCTGACCTGTTTGCATCAACAAGAAGTCGGTTCCAGCACGAAGGGTCAAGTCGAAGTAAAATGTTTATATTTGATATTTGATACATGGTAAAGGACTTTGCTTACAATAGGGGTCTTATTCACGGCTTCTCGACGGGAACGGAGAGGCCACAGTAAAGAATATTTTCAATTGATGCGTTTTTAACATGTTTCCACATTAAGCAATAAGCTTGTTTTTTTTATTATTATTCTCCAATGCCCCTTTGTACTGTTTCTCTCTGCTTTTTTGAGCTATCTCTTTAGGAATGGAAGGTTCCTGTTTTATGTAGCAAAGTATGTTTTACATTGAACTATTAATTAAATGGAGTTTTGTTCACACCAATTAGCATTTGGCAAAATGGCTTAAAAATTATACAAAATGATTTTTTTACAAACTTTTTCACAAGAAACGTGCTAGAATATAACATGACAGACACGTCTGATGAATGATGTTGATGCAGTTCTTCTATGTGTACAAAATAGTTTGCAGGTGAAAGTGGGAAAATACTTGAATTGCTTTGATGTAATATCTCTTATATTATCACTCAGTATTTCGGATGAATACATGCTAAAGATTTATGTTGCATCGTTCGTAAATCACTCGGATGCATCCATTAGATTTTGAGCAAGTTACGTCCACATACATTCGTTACGTAGGTAACATCTTAAACAAAGATACGTGAGCATTTTCTAGTCAGTGAATATCATTTTAAACATGAAATATCCCTTTGTTATGTAGTGCTGTTTCCTGATCGGAATGTATGTTTCCAACACTTAATTGCAAGTTTGAGAAGCCATTTCATGTGCCTCCGTTTTTTAGTTTTGGGCGAGTAACGCTCAAATAACTTGGATAACGTTACACCGATACTACCCGAAAACATCAACAACAACAACTACAACATAATGTAACTATGTCCTAGATATTTAATATCATTTAGATATGAAACAATCCTTCAAAGTTAATGTAATTATGTCCTAGATATTTAATATCATTTAGATATGAAACAATCCTTCAAAGTTAATTTAATTATGTCCTAGATATTGAATATCATTTAGATATGAAACAATCCTTCAAAGTTAATTTAATTATGTCCTAGATATTGAATATCATTTAGATATGAAACAATCCTTCAAAGTTAATGTAATTATGTCCTAGATATTGAATATCATTTAGATATGAAACAATCCTTCAAAGTTAATGTAATTATGTCCTAGATATTGAATATCATTTAGATATGAAACAATCCTCCACTTTGCAGTGCTCTTTCCTTATCGGAACGTCCATCTCAACTGCTTAATTGTAGGTTTGAGAAGCAATGTTATACTGGAACACGTAACCAAACTCACATTCTTGGGCCCTGTTTCCGATCTAATATATCTTATATGTTAATATATTCTCTGGATATCTTTTGAACGATGAGATGTAGTTCAAAGGTTAATGAAAGTGCCTATACATTACATTTATGTATATAGATGCATATCTAGAATAGTTTTACATCATAAAGGATTGTTGATACGTTTATAAACTTTATAAGTACGCTGTAGATATGGGTCATAACAGATACATCTATGCCTAAACATGTGATAATCATAACGAAATTATTACAAGCTAAAGCTTCGAAATATTGTCATGATTCTTTATTTATACCTACACATACCTACATAAAGTAATAGCCATATTTTGGTTTAGAGATCATTGTATCAAGCCGAGTCTCGCTAACTCAGAATATAATGTCTCAGACTTGAAATACAAGAGTCGTAATTCCGAGCCCCGACTCTGCCAGAATTCTTTCCGACTCTCAATGAAACCAACTCTTTAACAACTGCAGACGACATTTTTACGCGAATAAGACGGTTTAGGAAATGCTTTATAAACATGTAAAAAAACATTTCAGGTCTGTTGTTGTGATATGTGAATAGATTCTCCTTTTTATAAGTGTTCTGCTGCAAGACGCAAAAAGGAAGGCGTTTGGTGGTAATGAGTTAATGCAAGATGATTCGTTCGTCCCTCAACCATTCAATTATGATCGCATGATATAAAAGTCGCGTGGAATGAATGTGGTGCTTTACTCTACAATACGATACCAGTATAAGTGTTAGGCTCATTGACCACCGCGATATGACAAACTCTGTTGAAAGGGCTTTAACCCTTTTTAAACCAACCAACACTATCTTATCTGACAAAACCTCTTACTCCATACCACATGCCTTTGTATCATCAGAAACTTTAACCCTTTCCCAAACGAAAAATTTCGACTGTCCCAAATTAAAAGAGTGTGCAGACGACATTTCAAAATGTGCTGAAATGATAGAAATATTCTTCAGATAGGGCAGAAAACATTGTGTGAAAGGGAAAATTGCTCGTTTCGAGCAATTTTTCCTTTTCCCACAATGTTTTCTAAGGTCGTCCGAACAAAGTGATCAAATGTCGTTATTGTTTGGGAAGGGTTTAAAGACGAAAACACATTGAAAAGTAATTAGTTGTTGTTTCTTTTGAACGGTTGATCATGGTGTCACAATATGCTCCAGTAAATGTGTGTTGTATGTTGTTGCTTTCAGTAGGGACTGTTCACAAATTATTCATATATGCCATATTTCTTTCATAATGGTTATTTTCAATAATTGGTCAGAAAAAAATTAGATAAGAATAAATAGGAAGGGTTTTAACAGACAACTTGAGAAAAATGTTTTCGTGTTTCAAATCCACTTCACATGGACGTGATCTGAAAGAAAAAAGAGCAGTATTGTCATGTTGCACGTTATTTTAAGCGTCTCATAGAGACAATTTCAATAATGTGTCATATTGCAATATTGTCTGTCTCGATATCAAAATAAAAGATAATGCTATTTTGAATATACGCAGATACTTGGCCAATAGTGTTGGGTAAAACGCTATCAAGCTCTCTTTTGCACGACCGCCCGTTATAATATCGCGTGTACCATTTATCGCGGTATATCTAACATAGCCCATCTTGAACATTGCAATCAAGATAACAAACCGAGTTAATGGTAATGTCGATATTTTGTTTGGAAAGATCTTCATTGACAACAAATCGACCAGCTACGGGCATTGTTGACGATTAACGAGTTAGTCGCTGAAACAGCAGTCAATGATGGCTACGGTATGCGAATGCGAGTTGGCAAAAGAAGAGCTTGGACAGTATGAGCAAAATCTCGGTCTATCGTTTTGTTTCTTGGAGTGACTGATTTGCTATTAATGCAAATATGCGTCAAATGCCGTCTGTGTTGCGAGCAGGGTTCGTTTTAAATATGATTCGCCAAACGTTCGTTTGTATCCTTTCTTTGTTTCGCAGGCGTCTGTGGGGTTTGTCGCGTTTATGCAGTAGGGGCGTTCCGAGTTCGATTCTTTTTTACTTATGATGGTTTCCTTAAAAAGTAAAAGTCACACAAGATTGTTGGTTTCTTGATTGAAAAAATTCAGCCATACGACTTCCCAAAACGAACTGGCCTACACCTCTTCTCAGTTCATAGGAAAACGCTCATGCATTTTATTAAAGAACATTTAAGGTGATGGAAATGTTGAAATAAATATATTGAAACAGAAAAAAACAACTTCATAGCTGAAAATTGAAATTTGCTATAGTTTGACAAATTGTCCTTTCGTGGCATTCATTCAAACGTTCAGATTCGAATCACGTTTACATGAAGGAATGTGATTAGATATAACCTATGTTATCAGTGCTTTTAATCACCAATGATAAAATTCTTCAATTTAGATAGGCAGTCATGATTGTATCATTTCCGATATAACGTTACATGGACATAAAATGTTTAAACCCCTTACTTTGTAAAACAATTCTTCACACATATACTTCCGATGTGTTTAGAAACACAACGCGACAAAAGGATCAATTGCTTAAAATGAGCAACATGTCCCTTGGTCATAATGGTTTCCATTCAAAATCATAACTATAGTTTTGTGCTACCATGTGTTGCCTGTTTCTTTTTATCCCAAAATAGACCAGTCGTAAACTCTCATATGGGGGACTGGTTATTGAAAAAAAACTCAGATGTAACTTACAATCAAAGATCGAATACTTTCTAGGACCACATACACGTTTTTGATCGTTTTTTCACTTCAAAACTTTTCTGCGATTCCCAATTTGGTTCCTGACTAGCCTACACTTCTTTTCAGTGGCTGATCGAAACCTATATTACATTCTATATCTTTTAAATCATGTAAAACCAAAAGTGGAAACCGTACCGTTTTTCAATTTACTTCTAAATAGGACATTACATTTATGTGGTTTTCCGAAAAGACAAAAGAAACTGTCGGCTTAAACAATATCAATAGTAGAAATTGATCACATTTTTCCCATAAGACACCCCAGCCTAACAATAGATGCCTTTTCAAAGTAATCTACAATCGTTTCTACTCGACAATCCCCGTCACAAGTTGGTAGATATACTTCATAAGCAGTTCATGAATACACCAGAAATCCTGGGGTAATTCGGCTGTTTTCCGGCGGATATCTCACGTGGATTACAGCATGCACACAGGCACTATATATTTATGTAAATACACACAAATTGGGTATATATCACAATTGAATGTTGTCTTTTAATGTTTTCATAAAAGATTATCATATCAACACATCTTTGTTTCATATTTTCTCAATCATGTCCTCTCGGTAATCACCGGCTTGTGTCGGGGGATTGCCACGTAGATACGATTGCAAACGGACATGCCCTTCGTCAATGGCCTACTTTCAAAATGGCTCCCCATTACCTCCGAGGTTATTTTGAAAAATGACCGAGGTGTTCCGAATGAGCACATCCGTTTTAACTTCCGGTTACACTTATCGTAGACTAAGCGTGTAACAAGCCACTGCAGTATTATTTATTCGTAGGTAACCATTATCATTTATTTTTGTGTTGTTTAACCCTTTACCAAACGCCAAATGTTCGACTGCCCCAAATTGAAAGAGTTTCTAGACGACATGTCAAAATGTGATGAATTTAAAATATAAGCTTCTGATAGGGCAGAAAACATGGTGGGGAAAAGGAGAAATTGCTCGCTAAGAGCATTTTCTCCTTTTACCATCATGCTTTCCAGAGCCGTCTGCAACAAACTGGTCGAATGTCGTCATTATTTGGTAATGGGTTCATCTTTGACCGAAGAGAAAATTTGAAACTCAAAAAGAAATGTCTTCGAAACAATTCAGCTTTTGTATTGCTGTTCAATATTCAGTCTAAAGTAGGTTTTGTAATGTTACTCATTTAATAAAAACCAATTTATCCAAGTATGTAGTAGATCTCAAAGGCAATGTCTAGCTTTTAGATTAAAATACATGAATGATGTTAATTCACTGCATACGCATTTTAAAGAATTACAAACGATCTAACTTTGCTTTCAATGGCTATTCGTTAGTGCGTATTATATAACAGTAGATGGTCGTGCAGTTTTGAAGATTTTTTTTTTCAAATTTCATCAAATCTATGAACATGCACCTTATAAGTTTTTCAATCATAAAAGATTACTCGTCACTCAATTCCGCGTAATGAGAGTATTATGTATCACGTGAAATGTGTATGCACGATGCCAGGGTAATATACATGTACATGTTTATCCCTTAACCAATCGCCAAATGTTCAACTGTCCTAAATTGAAAGAGTTTGCAGATGGCATGTCAAAATACGACGAAATTGAAATATAAGACTCTGATAGGGCAGAAAACATAGTGGCAAAAGGAGAAATTTCATGTCAAGGACAATTTCTCCTTTTCCCACAATGTTTTCCAGAGTCATGTGCAACAAATTGGTCAAATGCCGTTATTGTTTGGTTATTGGAAAAGGGTTAATGAAGTAAGCGCCCGACCGGCCCACTTTTCAATGGTATTTTTATTAGTTTATTATTGTTTACGGATGACCAAGTTTGACCATGGACAGACGCCAATCGCCATAGGTATGGTCTATTCAGACCCGCTTGTTATATTGGATCAAGGTTGGGAGAAACGTTTACTTTAATATAGTACCCTTGTTAGTTATGTATACCCTACCGGATCTGCCTACGTGCTCGACAGATACCCTTTTTCGGGTTTGTTATAATCTTCTGGTCTTCTTGTCAGTTTAACTCGGTATTAAACGAAACGCGTGTTGATCCATTTGCTGGGGCTTACTCATATTCGCTGGTCAATGTCAGGTTTAACTAATTTCACCAATAACATCATAAAAGCCACGCGTCGCTATCGATAAATTACGAATTAGCACATGGAATGTAAAAACACCACTACAATATGAACTTCATATACTTCTACCAAACAGATAGTTGATAGCATGCAACAAAACACTAATCTCAGCTAATCTCAGAACAAACAAACAATATCATACTTAAACAGATATGTGAGAAACTGTTTTTCCAAATTAAGTTGACTGCTACTGTTAACTTTCTAAGAGATATTTCTGAGGCTGTGTTGCTTCTTTTTAATCATACTTTTACAGTATCCTATACCTCTGTTAGAAGGGCTAATGTTTATGTGATAGAAAACATATGGCATGTTGTATATAAGTATGTACATAGGATAATACTTTAATAAACAATGAACTTAACAACAACAAGACTCTTTCTGTTTAGACGACCTAAAGTTTTGCAATTACGGACAAAACAAAGCGATAACGAGGTTACGGATGACTGAAGACGAGCTCGCTCGGAACGGACTGACTTTGTGATAAAAGACGTTTATCTGATTTCGTCTTTCTATGCGTAAAACACGGTATCTGAACCATTTTGATGAGCAAGTTATGGGCCTTTAAGCGTAAAGAGCTGCTATAGAAACAAAAGAAGTTAATTATTTGTTTCATCTGTGAAGGGCAACACAAATGTGCATATAGTTAACCCTGTTGAAAATGGCAATCGTAAAGGGAGACTGAATCTCAGTTTGATGGACAACTAATGGTTCAATACGGACGTTAGGCATTCAGAAAGCTCCAGGTGATGATTTCTGAATGACGTGCGTTCTGTAAAAATATAGAGTTAGACAAGATAAATTATTATACCCTGTTTAAAAGTGGTCACTTGAGACACGATTAAATGTACATTGTTTATGTATTTACGTTTCAATTAGAATTCGTTTATCGTAGCAAAATACGTCGCACCGTGATACCCAGCACTGTTGTAGTAAACTACAGTAGTATCAGAGATAAAGCTAATAATCTCTGGTAGTATCTATTAATTCATACTCATCCTTTGCAATGGGGTTCCTCATGTATCATGTGAATTACGCGTTGTACAGGTATATACCATGGTTTTGCTGTTGTACAACGTTCGATGAACAAGTCAGGATATAAAGATTATGTTCTATGATGTAACAAAACAAAATGAAAAAGTTAAAGACCAGCCCGAGTATTCTGTCCATTTTGCGACAATTTTGTTGTCAATTCAAGTGCAAGGCAAAAACCGAAATTCGTGAATGCATAATGTCTGTCTATATGGATATGATAAAGTATATCAATTTATCCTGGTAAGGGTGTTAGGTAACCGTAGAAACATCATGAACGCAGCGTTACAAAGAAAAAAAGTTTTAACTTCTTGCACCGGAAACATTAACCTTGATGATCGTCGTCGAAATATTCAAGAAACCATTGTGACAAAAGGAAACATTGCTTGTTAATCGCTTGTTCTCCTTATAACTCGTTTGTCTACCTTCACCGTAGTTTATATGCAACTCGTATGTAAATGTTATTCTAAAATTGCACATTGTCGTGTGATATTGTAATCAATTCGGACAAATCATACAAGTTATGAATTATCCCTTTACCAAACGCCAAATTGTTGACTGTCAAAAATTCAAAGAGTTTGCATACGACAATTCAAAATGTGATGACATTGAAAAAAAATCTTCTAATATTACAGAAAACATTGTGGAAAAGAGGAAATTGCTCGTTAGGAGCAATTTCTTTTTTGCCTAAATTTTTTTCCAGAGTTGTCTGCAACAAACTGGTCAAATGCCGTTATTGTTTGGTAATAGGTTAAGGAAATGAGTTGAAGTATGAATAAATGAGGCGTCAAAAAAAAGGATTAAGAAACAAATGACTTCCTTTCAGAGATAAAGCACGCCTGACTAACCTTGTCTGACTTCGACTGGCGCCATTGTTTTTAAGCACATTTCAACACGAGGTTCTCTAAAAGTCTAGGTCGGACGGCTGTTTGCTTTACAAAAATAGACATCGTATATTAAGTTCTTAACCCACTACTAAACAACAACGACATGTAATCAGTTTGTTGCAGACGTCTCGGGAAAACTTTGTGGAAAAAGGAGAAATTGCTCTTTCAATTTGGGACATTCTAAAATTTGGTGGTTAAAAGCAATTTCTCCTTTTCCTTCAATGTGATTTTCCCCTTTCAGTCGATTTGTTTTCAATTCTATCACATTTTGAAATGTCGTCTGCAAACTTTTTTGATTTGGGACAGTCGAAAATTTTGCGTTTGGTAAAGGGTTAAGTCGCTGGTGTGTCGCACTGGTGGCACGCATCTAGAATACGTCACGTACTAGTATTAGATAAAAACATTGGTGCAAGTCTTGAAGACTATGAGCTTTGATGATAAAACTACACATTATTCTTCAATACGTTTTCTTGAAGTCTCTTTAAAGGCACATAAAAGGAGATTACTACAAATAAATTACTGAAAAAATATATGGAGTTTATTATGTTCATAAAAGTTATTAGAATTAATTTACGAATACATTGAGATCCTATTAAGTAGACTCCTTTATCATAAGTTATTTTGTGCTTGAAATATAGTTGTCTCCAATTCAATCATGTTTCAATCATGTTTATCAACAACCTGTTTGTTTACATATTCAAAATAACGAATTCTGATTGGTCGGTTCAAACATTTATGTATCAACTGTCAAGGTCAGGGATGAAGAATCACACATAATCTGAATTATTAAACTGGTTATTCTGGGTTATTTCCTGTTTGCTTTTATGTTTAAGTTGTGCTGATGGGTTTTTTTGGTGATAATTATTTCAATCTGACCAAAAGTTTATCAAATAATATAGTTTGATATAGCATTTATCTCCTTTTATGTGCCTTTAATATAGCCATGTATGTCCATATTCAAAAGTTGTGTTGGCATAATATACCTTTAGTTGTTACAAGACGTAATAAAATTTTTAGGGGGAGGGCCATCGAGTGCATATGGGTGACGTTAACAAAATTTGACTCATTGGTTGTATTCTCTATATGACGTGAATGAAAGAGGATAATTTTACCATCATTCTTTAAATTCATATTCGCTCTTAACCAAGCCCTTTGGGTAGATATAAGTGGGTTTACGTGTGTCTCCGTATCTTTAATGAATACCATACGATTAGACAAGACTTAGTTTGAAAAAGAAAGAGCTCAGATAGCAAATGTTTGAAAAAGAAAAGAACTCAATTGGAAAATATGAACATGTAAGGTAAGGCCGACTCAAAGTTGGATCAAGTTACATGGACAAGTACCTTCGACAAAGAATTGAACAAAGGGTGTAGTTAGTTGTGAAGCCATCTTTAGATCTTTAACTCGGGCTCTGCCTTTTGATTAGCGTTTGGGAGCATAACGAGATATGTCAGTGTTGGTCTTAGGCGCCATCTTAAAGCGAGGACCTAAAGCCGTTTATTAGGCATTTCTCTAGTCCTTTCCCAATCAAAAGAATTTCAAATTTCCCAAATTGAAAGAGTTTGCAGATGACATTTCAAACTGTGATGAAATTGGACAATCATCTTCTGAAAGGGCAGAAAATATTGTGGGAAAAGGAAAGAATTGCTCGTTACGAGCAATTTCTCCTTTCCACACAATGTTTTCTAGAATCGTCTGCAACAACGTCGTCAAATGTCGTTATTGTTTGGGAAAGGGTTAAAGTAAACTTCTTACACCGTTCATTAGGTATTTCTTTATAAAAGAAGAAATAATCTATCAGTGAATTAGTTCGACTGTATGGAATAAGACAGACAGTGTCAGGTATTGGCAATTTTTTATTATATAACATGTTTATTACATGTATCAGTGTGTGTCAAAGATTGAAAACTATTAAAACGAACGCAGTTTAACCATTATAGTGCTGGAACCGACTTGATGCATATGTAAACAGGTTAGATCCAGGTCAGCCGCGAAATAAATTGGCGGCTGGCCTGTGATCTAACCTGTTTGCTTCCATGAGTATCTTTACTGTTCAAAATTTAGCAGATTTAAGAATTTGGAAAGCATGCAACAGCAAAATCTATTGAAAGCATTGTTTAGAATGAAGCACCACAGTCCATGTATAATGTAATCGCATTTGTATAATACAGTGACAGATCAACTCATTTCCTGCCCAAACTGGAGTTTGGATAATTGTTTAAGTTTGTATGTCCCTAGGTACATTTTACTAAACAACTTAAGTTTGCGTAAGTCAAAACTGATAAACATGGATAGTATTTTGAATGAAGCACAATATTGCGATGCAACACATCATTGGAAGCGTCTCGGAGAGACAATTCCAATGATGTGTTACTCTGCAATATTAACTAACCCAATATTGAAATAAGAGGGAATGCTATTTTGAACTTAAGCAAACTCTAAGCGTAACATATTTAGTAAAAGGAACCAAGGCCTCGGGACGTGACCAAACATTTTGCATGGGACTAATTAAGTAATTTATGCAGCGTTAATTGATAACCTTTGGAGTGGGTCACGTTCAAAGAGGGCTCACGTAACATATACATGACTGGGTTCGAGATTAAAGTTAACCTCTAAGATTCTGATTTATATCATGTTGATGAATCGGCTGGGCAAGGGCATGCAAAACCGCTGAAACTCTAAAATTGATTGCTTCAAATGGGCAACTGATATGTTTTACACCATTGTTTCGACCCGATTCCTTAGAATGGAAAACGTTATTCTCTGTACTTCCGTGGGCGAGTGGTAAGATTACAAACTTCAAATGAACATACCTCATTTCATCGTGGGATCAAACACTACTGACGGCATTTGTATACGTATAAGAGGTTGTTCGCCGAATAATTCACAGAGTGCCTATGGTTCTATCCGGCATGACCAGCCCCCCTTGTGTGCATTCATCAGTCTGGCGCCGTATAGCAACTGAAATAAATGGTGACCCACTTAAACCCCATAGAAGTCTCTATGAGCGTTCCTTTTTGAAAGTCTGTCCTTGTGAATGTCTTTCTTTGTGATTTTCTCTTCATCTGATTGCTTCAATGTCTTTAGATATAACTTCTTCTCGGTACAATGTAATCATATGGTTGTCACTCCGATGTTCCGAAACGATACCTTCCCTGTATGACATTTGATTAATACCGGATTGGTTTTTTTTTTCATACTTTTCTTCCGTTTTCATTGATAAATAGCTTTAATGTATTGAAATTCACATGCAACTTTATTGTATTTATGTTAAACTTGGGTTAATATAAACCTCTGTTCTGTTCTTTTCTGATTGTTTCTTTGATAGTTTACTGTACCTTGTTGACTCCCTGTCGCCCTGATTTTCCCTTACACTCTCTTCTCTTTATCACTTTGATATCTATGAATGCTGTCGATTTTTCATCTACATCTTTGTGTCTATAAATCAATTTAAGTCGTTAGTTTCTTACTCGATTTCCTTATTTTGTTTGAATTATAACATCGGTCATTTATTCATTTAAATTCCCGTTTCTGATTCGACACGAAGGGTATGTCACAACAAACCGTCATTCAAAAACATAATAGTCGGGTTTATAGCTATGTAATTGTTCGTCATTACTTATCTATTATCCAACAATCAGAGGTTTGTCACGGTTATAATACACCAATCGGTCATTAATTACTCCCATTATCTCACTGTGTTGACAGGTTGATCACTACAGAACCAGAAAGTGGCATTATCTTCTACTGTGTTTGGATAAGATTGTGATAGCTGCTTTTTGGAGTTAAACAAAATTTCGACACATATCTTTCCGATTGTTCGTGTTATATTACAGAGCATAACACTCCTTTATTGCTAATATATTTTGGAATCATGCAGTTTTTCCAAAAGTCCAACGTCACAATTCACTTTGGTGATCCAAGCTGTAACTGTGTAGAATGAGATATCTACGGCTGGATCATGCGGACCACGTCAGTCTAACCTTTTAGTTTCTGAAAGCAGCCATTTAAGCTGTACAACTTCCACAAGTGAACATGCCTAGACTTTTCTCAAGTCGATTTTTAAAGTCCCTGACTTTTGGGGCTTATATAGGTTCCAATTCCAACCTTTTTACATCGGTTGGTATTTCATTCTTGATACTATCAGCAATAGACGGAGGTCCATTGGGAAAATCTTTTAATAGATGTGGTTGTTTATTTTTATTTGCACTAAGCCTTTTATTATGTATGTCCGTTCGCTCACCTATAACATTTTAAAGTGGAAGATGAATAGTTAGCAAGCCAATTTTTAATGACTTGATTCCTATAATAATGCATCGGAAATGACAAAAACGTTGTATAGAATTTGAATAATTTAAAACGAAATATTTTAGAAAGCTACGGTACTGTTAAATTCTTTAAAATGTATCTTTACAAAATGCGAGAGATGCTAAGAAATTGAGAAATTTCGTATTCTATAACGACGATCATCCTTTTTCCTTTCCACATCATCAAAACCACACCTATGTATATATAAAGATTATTAGCTTCAACTATTAACACACATTAGTTGAGTGCATGACAATGAGGTCAAAGCAATAAGTTGGAAACAGTTAATTGATCGCCCGCCAGAAGGCGGCGATCATATTTGTAGAAGCTTTTGGTTAGTGCATATGGGGAAAGGGATGCTATATTGAATTTTGTTTCCATTATTTTGAAAATAATTCATAACAGAGGCTTTTATCTTATTACTTCTATACCTTTTCTACTTTTTTCATTGTTTCAAAAAATGTTTAAAGTTTTATTTTGTGTTCTTAAAAGGTTTTATTAAGAGAATTAGTTTAAAATAAGATCCATTTCTAACCATAACAGGTCCATTTTTCAGCCTGTATCTCGTTTAGTTAGCCTAAAAATCGGTATTCTTTATCAATAATATGTGTCCGGGTGCCAGTCAAATGTGTAAACTCGTCTGACGAGGTATTTTAGACTTGCTCTATGATTAATATTCTAAAACCCTATATTTTATTAAGTAATCTACGAGGTGGCAGTCAAACAATTTGACCAATGAAAAGCGTCTGCAGGTGCTCGTATCATCTCAACTGTCAAATCGCCTTTGTTAAAAGACCGACCCTGTTTATTCCTTCAAACATTTCTTTTAACCGCTTAAGAATTGATTGTATATAGTTGTTTATGATTAAATGATTATTAATTTAATCAGCCATTTAGTCTTTAGTTCATCGCCTATAAATTCTATTTTGATCGACGAAAATAACAAAGACAACGATAGGTCTTAATGCCGATGCAAAAGCGGTTTTCAGCCTTTAGGCAGATTTATCGACATTCTATCCTTTAAATCGCCCATTTTCTTTCGGTAAAGCAACATTTCACAATCATAAAGTATCTATACAGATGCTTTTAATGTTATATTGTTAAAAGCAAAAAGATAATCACTATAACACTTCGATCTTTTTCTATGCGATTCGTCCCATATTACCTTCGTACCGTACATTTAATTTTAGGTCACTTGGCGCGATAGCATCAACACCAAGCCTTTATGGGATGCGAAAACTGTGTTTCAAAAATGACAGTAGCAAACATCTGTAAAATGCTAAGATTTAGTCTTTTTGTAGTTCTAATTAGGTCAACATAGAATGTCCCTCGTCAAACTCTTTCTTAAAAGTGTTATATGTAATCGTTTGTTTAGGCAGAAATACAAATGTGTTTTCCATGCGAAGTTAGTGCACATCACTTTACATGATGAAACTTCAAAAAGGCTTGGATTGGTCAGTGCTAATAAAGAAATTTTAACTTAAAAGTTGTAGTTTACTATTAGTGGTGTCTCAAAGATATAAAGTAATAAGAAGACATTTTGTTAATTGCTTTTCTCTTGCAATTGTTTTATCTAACCAATATTGCAATTGAAATATTGTCTTCATATCTTATAAATGCTGCCTGCTTTTAGCTTCCCCGTTCTTTAGAATTGAACATGAGCAAACGAGATTGTTGCCTTTCCCCCTACATTATTCCATGTTAATATACATTAATAACATTCTAAAAAGAATTTGATATTAGATATACGTTATCTTCGGTAATGTGTCATACATTTTTTAACATTTCGTTAGTAGGTTCGGCTTATTTTTAGGCCTAAAAAAAGGATGGAGTGTGAAAATAATTGGAGAAAATGTGCTTCGTTGTAACGAATTTCGCATTCCGTCACAATGATCGGGTCTATCAGTTTAATCATAGTTGGTAGACATTTAAAGAAAATGATTAATGGTGCAGCTTCCATGAACATTGAAGTGGTTTTTTTTTTCATAAACTGACAGCAATTACAAAGTATTACAAATAATATGCAGAAATTGCTTGTATTGAACATTTATTTCTTTTGCCTCCATAATAGATTCTAGCTTCTGCTGCAAATGTAATATCGCGTGTTCATTTGACGTCTGAATTCCAAATTCAATATCTATAAACAAGCAGTTTCCAATACATATTTTGTGTTGGCAAAAAATGAAAACAATTACAGACAACTTTCATAAAAGTTTAGAAAGACTAAGTTTCTATATGGGTTTGCTGGTTAAATTCTTCTTTTGCATATTTCTTAACACATTTGATCATATTGAAATTAGATAGTTCTCCAAATTGAAAACACATGCACAAAATTAATATAGTGAAATTTGGAAGAAGCCATATTGATAAACGGTAAAAATAAGTATCAAAAGCCATATCTTGTTTTGTTACAATGTCTTTAAAGTTGCTGGTTTCATAATGTCATGTGCAATTGTTTTCATTAGCCGAGTAACAGGCTCTTTCTAATGAGTTCGAATGACTAGATAGGTTTGTACGTATAATAAATAAACTTCTTTTCTCTTCCTTTCATGATCTGTTGGATGTTTTTTTAGGAAGATAAATCAAAATAATTTTTGCGGGCGACTTTGAGGCTTGCATCAATTTTCTCTTGTCTTTAGTCTAATCCGATTGCAAATTACCGTTGGAAATTTGAATGCTGTAACTTAAGCCCGTGTACTTGTTCATTCATATGTCTACCATCGTCTATAATATTTTAACCGTTTGTCGAAAAACAAAACAAATAAAATACAAACAAAATAATGCGTAACTGCAAGTCGATTTCTTAAAGTACTGTTTAATAATTGAGACATTGCTCGTATGAATACAATATTTTTGTAAAAGCTGACATACGTACTATAAAAATGCCACGGACAAATCAAATCAAATTCCAAATATTTTTCTTGGAAGCCACCTTTTCGAACGTCTGTATGTTAGGACAACTTCACCACAGAGAAATCTTCTATATCCTGGAGTATTCGCTCTCCCTCTCCCTCATTATAAACTAATTCTAGAGATGCCACAATTTCAACGCTCTTTCAGGTGACGATAATAAATTAGCGTGTCAAACTTATTGTAATCTTTGTTAAAAAAAGACATACCATTGCGATACACAGCTAAACAGGGTTCGTCACAAACAACTCCTTATCCATTCATTTCACTTTCTTGTAACATCTCTTGCTCAATATTGACGAGTCTATTATAAGAAAGTAAGTATATGGACCCTAGATTTTCACAATATTTCATTTTACTCTTAATCTATTTGCTACAATTTTTAACCTCTGACGTTTTTGATGGTAAAGATTTAAACGTATCCCTTTACCATAATCATTCATTCTAACACAGTTTTACTAATGGAGATTTAATAAATCATTGTGACGCAATGATTACTTGCTATTCATGAACAATTCCCAATTTTATTTTACAACGTATTTTTCCCTCGCAATGACAAAAAGGACATATTTTTTCATACTAGTAAATCGCCTCATGATGCTTACAATTTGGACCAGACATATCAATTCCAGTCTGCCTGTGGGTAAAGGGATTAAAGGATTAAACTCATTATCAAACAACAGCGACATTTAACCAGTCTCTTACAGATGATTCTGGAAAACGGTGTGGGAAAAGGAGAAATTGCTCGTAGCGAGCAATTTCTCCTTTTCCCACACTGTTTTCCGCCCTATCAGAAGATTAGTTTTTCAGTTTCACCACCTTTTGAAATGCCGTCTGCAAACTGTTTCAATTTGGTACAGTCGAAGATTTTGCGTTTGGTAAAGGGTTAAGCTAATTTCCTATTTAAAGCAAATATAGGATCGTTAAAAAACCATTTATTGAGACGGGGCCGAGCGTGCATTGATAAAACACAACAGTACGCTACAGTGCACTGCACCGCCACATTATAGATTTCAAATACCCCAGCTATTTATAAATGCCATTGGCTCAGTCTATTCTATTCAGCGTTGACAAGCGGTTCGGTATAATGCTGTACACTAACGCGTGGGACCGGCGAGTTTTACGATATTAGTTTGTGAGAAATATTAGAAGTTTACAGTGTGTACGTGTGTGGAAATATCGAAAGGCGGTGGTTTTGTTGATTGTTAATTGGAATAATGACTGGATTTGCGAAGCGTAGAATTGTGTTATTGATTACGTGTGTTACAGCAGGCAGTGCTTTGTGATTCGGTTTCCCTATTTGGAATAAAAAAACACAACATCTTTTATGTCTCAGGTAAATATAACATGGAAAAGGGTAAAATGTGTTTCCTATTGGATATATGCTGTATGTGAAAGACATGTCTAATCAGAAAGGCTATATGCTTTAGCTCTTGGTCTTGTGTATTTGAAATTAAAGTATGTAAAGTGTGAGTAAGTTTGTACTTCGGTGGTCTTTTTATATCTCGTTATAATGACTGACTTACTTGTTATAACGACTCACTAATTCGTTATTGTTATAACGATAACTCGTTCTTGTTATAACAAGAGAATAAGTAATATAAAGAGTAAGCAAGTCGCAATAAAGTGTTATTAAGTCGTTATAACTAGATCATTAAATCGATTTTAAACGAATAAGTTAATTTGTCAGACGGTTTCTTGTATTTTAAATCGTTGAAAGTGAAGATGACTGATAGAAATGGACAAATTGTAAGCTATCTTCGTATTGGCTTACTTTTTAATAATTACGATTGACTTGTTCCATTTTACCTGCACTACGCTTTAAGTTACCAAGTATATGCAATTCCAATCAACCATCTTCATGCATGTACATAGGGAATTCGACACACCATCTTATTGACCAAATAGATGTACATGAAACTCGTTATAGTTAGTATTTTCGTTATAACGATTTAATAAGTCGTGTTAACGAGGTAGAAAATAAGAGATACCTGTCACTTTTGTGCTAAAGTCATCCCCAGTAGCGTCGTCATTATGGTCATAAGCAACACCACCATCTTCGTCGTCGTCATATTTTCTTCCTCTATTATCATTTAAAAGCATCATCATTGTTTTTCTTATTCTGTAATTGTTATCTTTATCATATTCATTGCTATTGATGAAAATGTTATTTCATTTCCGAATTATTACAATGTGTAATAAGTTAAGAACATGATTGCGGCTTAAAATTCAAACAAATTGCCTGTGATCTAACCTGTATGCTTCTCTGAGTACCTATGCTGACCAGACTTAGGCATATACGTGAGGTTTTGAAAATCAGACGACGACAAATCTACTTAAAGAATATTATCCATCATTCTAAAGGTTAAAACTAAGAAGTTGTACTGTCATATGAGAAATACTGGAGAACAGCCATTGAAAGACAAAGGAGTTTCATATTATAGTGATATGAACCTGAGTACGATGAATAAATGTAGCTTTTGATCGGAAAGCGTTGTAATGATTTTCAATTCAGTTCATACCGTCTGTTCACAGTCTGATGTATTGACACATTCTGAATCAAGTTTGCTATCGATGCCTTTGCCCTTCAAGACCATATAACAAAACTGCAACTGTAGTGTTTCGAAGACATTTTAGTTTGTCTTGCGTATTGTTTCATGTGTGAAAACGTTTTTTTAAGTTTGAATACCACGTTTATTGCAATACATCAAACATCTGTTGTCTCATAATGATCAACTCTTACGGAAGTGCAATAAACACGGGTTTTTCTGAGTGACGTGTCTCGATTTTATGTGTATTTCCAATAAGACCCGTGTTGAGTAAACCCTTATGATACTGGAACCGACTTCACGCTTATGCAAACAGGTTAGATCCAGGCCAAGCGCCAAGTAAATTGGCGGCTGGCCTGTGATCTAACCTGTCTGCTACTCTGAGTATCTTTCCTCGTAAAAATTAAGCAGATATTTAAGGTTTGGAAAACAGACGACACAAAAGTCTATCCTTAGACAATGACCCAGCATTCTAAGGGTTAAATATGACACTCGAGTGTCAGTGGACGAGCAGGGAATGTGATTCAATTAGGATAGGTGCGTCCCGTAATGTATAATTATATACCCCGACCCTTAGGGGACGTTATATGAATACCCCTGATCGAGATTTTATTTTCGAAACGGAGTTTTATACTGTCGGAATGCAACGGGATGGGTTAACCCATTACCAAGCAATAACGACATTTGACCAGTTTGTTTTCAGACGACACTGGAACACATTGTGGGAAAATGTGTAATTGCTCTTAACGAGCAATTTCTCCTTTCCCCTTATGTGTTCTTCCCTATCAGAAGACTAGTTTTTGATTTCATCACATTTTGAAATGTCGTCTGCAAACTTTTTCAATGTGGGACAGTCGACAATTTGGCGTTTGGGAAAGGGTTAAGAAAAGGGGCCAAGTTTTGGATTTTAAAACAGTGGGATTTTGTTTTTATCTCCGACGAGGATTATTTTCTTAGCCTTGAATACCTAATGTGTTTGGATTTTTGTTTTCGCTGGTTCGTGTTTAGGGCTGCGTATTGTTTAGAGACGTTGCTCCAGGTATATTTGAATTTTATGTAAATATGTGTTTGACGGTATTCAAAAGTTTTGAGAATCTGAACATGCGATTTGTAGTAAGATGACCTATTAACAATACTTTTATTATAAAGAAAGCTTTTCATATTTGAAGTATGGGAGAGTAGGCCTACTATGGTTTATATATAATGTCTCTTTAGTAGCATTGTATTCCCTTAAAAAATCATACTTAATGTTACTGCAAGATTATTGTTCTCCCTACAATATTGGATATGACCAATTGTGACGAAAGGAGAAATTGCTTGTGACAAGCAAATCCTTCTTTAGTCACAATTCTGTTTCTCAAAAGCAATTTTCCCTTAAGTCACAATGGTTTCTAATGTCTTACGATGCAGTAAGGGGTAAAAATGCAATTCTTAACTAAGGAAAATCGAAACGAACACTTATACCATAATGCAATGTATGGAAGCAATGGCGAACCATAGAAGCAATTTTTTCAGTATGTACACGTTTTTCATTGTATGACCCGAACGTTAAACATAGCCTGATTGACGTCAAAGGTGCATGTTAGCAGATGGGAGGAAATTTGAAAATGAAAAATTAATTTAATCAAAACCTCACAACGCCATCTCTCTAGTTGTGCGGACTTATTTGTCCAACAATGGTTGTAAAACACGTTCATCTAACATTTATCATTATTTACATCTTGGATACGTTATCAGCATGCATGGATTAAAGATAAGTCGCAAGACCATGTCAATGGAAAAGTTAGTAGATAATCGAATAAAAAACAAACAAATATATTCAGGTATCGTGTTGTATTAGAGTAATTAATTATATGCCAGGATTTTACAGAAAGGTAATATTAGCTGAAAGCATGAATTGGACACTCCGTGAAATGTATACATGTACACAAATGGGAAATCACATCTGTATACGTGTTTGTATGCATGAAAGCATTAAAAGTTTGGAATATACACACTCAGTCGAACAACTTCTTTATTTCTATATCAAGTCAGCGATAAATGATAATTCTTCAACAATAAACAATAAACTTATGTTTTAACCCTTTCCCAAACAACACATTTTCGACTGTCCCAAATTGAAAGAGTTTGCAGACGACACTTAAAGATGTGAAGAAATTGGAAAATAATCTTCTGATAGGGCAGAAAACATTTTGGGTTAAGGAAAAATTGCTCGTTATGAGCAATTTCTCCTTTTCCCAAAATGCTTTCTAAAGTCGTCTGCAACAAACTCGTCAAATGTCGTTATCGTTTGGGAAAGGTTTAAACATACATCGACTGCTCGTAATTTATTCGTAGTGTATCACTGGTATACATTAAATGTGTACCAAGCAACCATGGGTTCTTGTGGTAACGTCCTAAAGATGGATGTATGTACTAAAAACAGTCGTTGCTTCTGGTTTTTCCCATACTGAGAATGTTGTTCCTGTGTGGCTTATTGGTTAAGTTGAGCCACACCGGTACCTTACGTTTTGTTGAAGGACATTTCAGGAGCCCTGGCATACAACTGGTGCATCAAAGAAAGCTGTAATGTAACTGAAATTTCGTTGACACGCTGTTAATTTCCGATATTACCAAACACAGAATTGAAAGGATTTTTCCAAACAAATAACGATTTTCTTGCATTGACATAAATGTTCGGAGAGAAAAATGTAACATTCAACAATGGTTTTGTCGAAATACTGCATACATGATAATTAACCCTACAATGCCATGTACATTGTTTGATTTGGTCAAATCAAAGCTGTAAACAAAAAGATGTTACAAATAATGAAAAGCAACAAGGGCATACTGAAAAAAAGTAATATGAAAAAATCCTTTATCCGCACAGTATTTGAACCCATGAGTAGTGGTTTGTCTTTATATTTGAGCATCTAAGTTGGACAGGCAGCACCTTCATCTTTGATGATATGGTAGTAAACGCCGTATCAACATTTCTTCAGTTATGTAACGGCTCTCCTGGACCCACCAATACTAGGCTAGGGCTCTGAAGTGACTGTATCACACCATCGAAACCAGAGGTGCCGGTAGGGCTTGAACCCGGGACCCCAGCGTTATAAGTCCGCCACCTTGACCACTGGCCAATGCAGAGCATCTTAATCTGCACAATTCAGACAGCTGGGTGATTTGTTACAAGCACATCTAACTGATTGGCTTGAATTCGAGTAAGCACCTTCTGCAAATGATGAGTTTGGGGTAAAAAATCCATTATTCCCCATTTTAAACGAATTCTTTCATCGGTTTTATTCGGCCGTTGAAAAATCCAGACGTATTGGTGATTTATTTCAAGATTATATAACAGATTGGTTTTATTTCGAACAAGCACCACCTGCAAATGATGAGCTAGATCAGGATAAGGGTCGGGGGTGTACAAAGACCAAGTGGGGTCATTTATATTTGAGGATCCGATAAAAGAAAAGACATTAGACATTTCATTATATGATACTGTCAGAAAATGAGACACACAAAAAGGGACCGGTACGTAATTACATATTTTACTTCTGACTACGAATTTCGCGAATTTTCATTACAAATCTCCATACTTCGTCTTCATTGATTCATAGATGCCTTTCGGATTACAACTCTCTTTTACTCAGTACTTATAATTACTTTGCCGATTACACGATATCTAAGAAATATTATTCAATATTTCAAATGCTTCTTTTATATTTTTGACATAGTTTTGCTATAAAGCGCCTTGGAATGCGAACATTTTGAATTACAATGAGCATTCTTTACCTCAAAGTCGAAGGCAGCACTTGAAGAAAATGATCGATGAAGAGAGTGTCAGTCGTGCAGTTGCGTTGAGAATCATATTATATGCAATGTTACAACGTTTAAAACGAATATGTTGATCTTTTTCACATTCAAAACGATCGATTTCGCTTCCAATGACTATTTACCATCGCGTATTGTAAAACGCTACAGCTGCTGAGCACTTTTAATGAAATTATTTTTCAACTTCCAAATTTCCTCACATCTGATTACCCATTACCAAACGCCAAGTTTTCGACTGTCCCAAATTGAAAGAGTTTGCAGACGACATTTCAAATTGTGACGAAATTGAAAATAATAATGTTCTGATATGGCAGAAAACATTGTGGGAAAAGGAGAAATTGCTCGTTACGAGCAATTTCCCCTTTTCCCACAATGTTTTCCAGAGTCTCGAGTAGTCTGCAACAAACTGGTCAAATGTCGTAATTGTTTGGTAATGGGTTAAGAAGCACCTTAAAAGGCGAGTTTCATCCTAACGCCGCGGCGGAAACGTATTGTTTGTGAACGCATCGAAAGGGCCGGCCTCCCATGTTGTCAAAGGGAAACATTGCAAGAATATGTAACAACGTACCCGGGTATGAAGAATGGGCGCTGTGGGTTTGAAACGGGGATGAGTCCCGGGGAGTAAAGATAAATATCGGAAATTCTTTTTAAAACGAATAGGAGAAAAAAAACTCATTTATTTGAACAGTACCCTGTGTTCTCGATAAAGGGGAGGTATGCATGTACACAAAACCCGGACATAACCTTGTTTCATTACAGATTTTGGGTTTATTGTGTGGAGGATCTGGCCGTGCAAATTAAGAAAAAAATAAAAGAACCTCCATGATAAACGCTGTGTCATTAAAAACTGTTTGTGTTACACAACTAGGTATATATATATAGAGAGAGTACAAGCACAAATTGAAGAATTGCCTTAACCAATTTCCAAAGAAAGAACAGACAGGCAAATACGGTATCAAAATAGTACATTTTCGATCAGAGATTGGATTAAAGCTATTGTGACAAAGGATGGATTGCTTAAGCAGTCCAATATATTCTGGATTCGTTCTCTCTCACAACTATCAATATGTTATCATAACGAACAGGAGAAACATTGTGTTATTGTTGAATGGTTAATGCTATTATGTACAAACTACTTGCATTGTCCTCAAGTAGCTTTTACCCTTATAGTACTGGAACCGATTTCATTTTTATGCAAACAGGTTAGAACCAGGCCAGCCGCGGAGTTAATTGGTCGCTGGCCTGTGATCTAGCGTGTTTGCTGCTCTGATTTTTCTTTCTTTATTAATATCAATCAGGTATTTAAGGTTTTGGAAAGCAGACGACACAACAATATATATTCAAAAACAAAACAAAATACCCAGCAGTCTAAGGGTAAAGGACATTGGGTCCAGCTGTTACGCACGTGTAGGGCATTGATTGAATTGTAATGAATGACATTGAAGTTACAAAGGAATACCCTTTCATCTTAATCAGATATACCTGTAACTTTTGCCATACAAAATATATACATGTAAAATGTAAGAATACAACACATGAAATCACATTTTTGTGTGGTTCGAATCCCGGCGAAATGACGGCATTTAAAATGGTCATGTGAGGTAGTTTCCCGGCCTCTCGGTTGACGAACGGAAAACCATTGTTTATACCGAGCTTGGCCATCTCGCATAGGCAGTCAATATAAGACTCTTCATCAATCTTTATGAGCCAGGTATAGCAACATTCCTAAAATAATGTTGACGCCATGTTAAACCCATATCGATATATACATACCAATGTGATCTTTTCTGTGCAAACAAAATGTATTCCCTTGGCTAATACATGCTTTTTTAACAATTACTCATTGGTACATATTAATTGAATAGAAGTCCTAATAGACTGTTCTAATGAGTATCGTATACTATGATATGTCTGTTAATTTTTGAAAGAGAATATATAACAGAGCCTGAAACGTAAGAACCCCTTACTTTGGGGGCCTCCGTGGCCTAGTGCTTAGAGTACAGGGGCCCGTTTTACTAAACAGTTTACACTTAAGATTTGCGTAAGTCTAAAACAACAAGTCCTTTTATTTCAATATTTGGCAAAGCAATATTGCAAAGTAACACATCATTGGAATCGTCTCTCCGAGACGCTTCCAATGACGTGTCACATTGCAATATTGTACTTTCATTGAAGATATTATCCATGTTAATCAATTATGACTTACGCAAACATTTTCCGTAAGTTGTTTAGTAAAACGGGCCCCAGAACTTGAAATCACATGGCCCCTCTCCGCGTGGGTTCAAATCCTGAGAGGGATATGGATTTGCATGAGAGGCAGTCTCCCGACTGAATAACGGAATGCCGATGGTTCTACCCGCCTTGACCAGCCCTTATGGACAGTTGAGTATTGGGTCTTCCTCCATCATTAAGAGTCGGGCATCGCTATTTACCTGAAATAATGTTGATGTGATGTAAAACCCATATAAAAAACCTACCTTACCACTACTATTCGCTTCCTTTCTCAGATGCATCTTTCCCAAAAATCATCTACTTTTTACAAGAAGATTTATTTTGAAACTTACAGTGAGAGTACACTTTGCTTACTTGTTATTGTATACTGGAAGAGGGTGTAGTTTGACAGCCTTTGAATAAGGAAAGTGCTCGGACTTTTGGGCCCAGAAGAAGGGTTAATAATCGTGAGTGTGCAGATTAATTCAAAGGTTTCCCAATGAATATTGAAATGTTTAACTCATGGGGTTCGTACACTACTTTGACACGGCTTCATATTGTAGATGTATGACGAGACACACGGCAGAATGTGTGCAAAATGGCTGTTGTCATTTGAACGGATAGAGCATAGTATGACAAAGGGAAATATTTCTCATCAAAGGCAGTTTCTTCTTTCGCATTGATAGTCCTTTATCATTGTTTCTATCAAAATTAAGAACAACAAGCGAGCACACGAACAATGAACTGCATGAAAATATTGCTTTGTCAATGGTTTATATTGCAATCGTTGTGATTTTACAGGTAAAAACGCATGGTAGCAGATGATGATATTGTCTACTTCGTCACAATCTTTACAAACTTCGTCTGCTTTAAACAGAGTTTCGTTTGTATAGGGGCAATTATAGACAAGAGTATTTGTATAAAGGGTAAAGGGTTAAACAAATATGCCGGACACGGACGAGAAATAAATTGAATTTTGCAAGTTGGTGTTAAATGTAATAGACACAGACCTGACAAGATAAAATATAAACTGAAAGGAAATAATTAATTCGTGAAACACAATGGAACATTTCATGTGTCCATACGAGTGTTTTGTTACAGTTTAACACAGTGAATCATACATCGAATGATCTAGGTTGTTAGTCTCACAGACGCTTTATGAAATATCGTATGTTGACCCTTTACCGAACGCAAAATATTCGACTGTCCGTAATTAAAAGAGATTGCAGACGACATTTTTAAAGATGTGATGGAATTGGAAAGTAATCTTTTGATAGGGTGGAAAACATTGTTGGAAAAGGAGAAATTGCTCGTTACGAGCCATTTCCCCCTTTTCCCACAATGTTTTCCAGAGTCGTCTGTAACAAAGTGGTTAAATGTCGTTATTGTTTGGTATTGGGTTAAGAGCACTGTTCGAATAAAGCGTTCGCCGGATTAACGGTGTAATGAAAGCAAATTATAGAGCGTTATCAGAGCTTGTAAAGAATTACGCCATTTTCCTCGGTGACGGGTGAATACTGAATACATTAAGAAACTTCACAGAAACTCGATCTGTGCTAAATTGAAATAAGCAAAGTATTGACTCGACTATAGGGTATGTTATGATATCAGAGCAGTGTTATATGTGTGCCTATAGTGAAATACACACGGACTTACCCGTGGGAAATAAATTCCAAACAAAATGGTCGTTAAACTGAAATAAACATTACTATTGCAAATTTTATTATTAACGGAAATATCCTGAAGGGGAAAATAGCAATAAAACGGAAATGAAAAACCACTGGCCGTTGTTGTTGAATGTAGATATACCGATTTGATTGTTATCGTTTGAGACATTTGTGATAACAAAATTGAATTATTTTTACAACCTGTCAACAAATAGCCAAACATAAATAGGCAGCTCGTATTATTATTCGTGAACTTATCGCAACCAATTATTGACAATGAAAATGACGGTTAAACCTGACAATACGTTCATATAACGTTAGGAAAGTATTTGTGAGTATGCATTTTAAATCCTCTTAACACGAAGATATTTTTGTTTAAAGGTCCTTTTTCATAGATGAGAGGTTATTAAAGTGAAATAATATAGGTTTGAAAAAAACCCACATGTTGTGTATAGTTGAATTATATGCAATTGAAAGCAGTCATTGAACTCATACTTAGTTCAGGGAACATTAACATTTCTGTATATGTACATTGTAAAGGCGGTATATTTCAAAACCATTGCAACGCTTTTGGATGTAGATACATGTCAATTATATGTAAAAAACTGAAAGACGAATAAATCTTGCTTCAAATTGCTATTCTTTAGTACGTATAACACATCGGTACACCTGTTGTGCAGTTTTAGAGTAATTAACTTTTAATTACAAAATATCTTCACATCTGTGACCAAGCACCTTTAACCCTTTACCAAACACCAAATTGTCGACTGTACCAAATTGAAAGAGTTTGCAGACGACATTTCAAAATGTGATAAGATTGGAATGAAATCTCTTGATAGGGTAGAAAACATTGTGGGAAAAGGAAAAATTGCTCATGAAGAGCAATTTCTCCTTTTCCCACAGTGTTTTCCTGAGTCGTCTGCAACAATGTGGTTAAATGTCGTTATTGCGTGATAATGAGTTAAATGAAGGAATTACGGGTGTATAGGACTCCGGCGAACCTTTTGTGAATATCGGAATAATGCACACCAGCGTGCAGTCTACATAAAATGCCCATAACACTTTGTGCTCGGATTTTATTGCGGGGTTTCTACAGATTTATTTACCAAAAGGGGCGTATCACATTGAGCTATTTATTCATTGTAACTGTTCAACCCTTAGAATGCTGGGTAATTTTCTAAAACTATATGTTTGTGTCTTGTGCTTTCCAAAGTCTTAGATATCTGATTGATTTTGATGAAGAAAGATACTCAGAGTAGCAAACAAGTTACATTATAGGCCAGTCGCCAATTTACTTGGCAACTGGCCTGGATCCAACCTGTTTGCATAAGCATAGAGTCGGTTTAAGCACTATAAGGGCTAATTTTGTCGCTTTGCAGTATTTGACTTGTGTAAATAGAAATGCGCACAAAGACGGTCTTTTTGTGTTCAGTTTTGCTGACGTAATCGTCGCGAAAGACAAGAAAGGTTGTATCCTTTTTATAAAATAAATGTGGACAGGGTTGTTTTGAATTACATTGACAAAATGTAAATAAAAGTGTCTAAACTGAATAAATATGAAGACGTCATTCGTTGTATATTTTGCTAATTCAACACACTTGATTGTCACTAGATTAAAACGTGGTACATCTTTTTACGTCATATTCGGTTAACCTTTCCCAAACAACAAAAGTACACTGTCCCAAATTGAAAGAGTTTGCAGACGACATTTCAAAATGTGAGGGCAGACAACATTGTGGGAAAAGGAAGAATTACTCGTTTCGAGCAATTTCTTCTTTTCCCACAATGTTTTTGAAAGTTGTCTGCAACAAAGTTGAAAATTTTGTTATAGTTTGGGAAAGGGTCCAAACGATGAATGTACGTGTACTAAGTTCACTTCTTTATTCATTCATGTTACATGTATGGGTGCATTCATCCTATTTTACTTCTCCCCTTTCACTTGCTTTCCGATACATGTACGTGAAGAAGACTGCTTCAAGGAGAATTGTAACAAATGGAGAACTCGTTCAAATAGAGCGACTGTTGGATATAACTGAGAAAGTGTTTTATCATGTACTATGTTACAATTGAGACTAGATAATTATCATATGCTGTTGATTTCGATTGAGCCAATCACATTTTCTATATAAATTTGATATTTAAAGGTTTCTGTTTGAAAAGATAAGTGTAACTTTTTGTGTGCATGTCAATAATACAATTTCGTTAATTCTATTATATCATTTTTTATCCAGGTTTTGACCTCGTTGAGACTTATGACGTGGCCGGGTGCTGACAGTTTTGTTAATACGTATATACATAACACAATGCCACTATAGTATAACTTACTTACTATTCTGTATGAGGGCAATGGCTTAATATCCCCTATAAATTAGGTCAAAAGATGAAGTTGTAATAGGTTCTTATTGTATGATATTAACATCAGAACATAAAAATGAATAGACTGTTCGTTGAAATCATGAATCAGAAGCATAATGTTCATAGACCACCTATGATCATATGTGAATTTCAAGCCTTTACTTGTCTCTGTGTTATAATTATCTCTTATTTCACATCGTGATTGTGTACCAAATGATAAATTACTCTTCTCGAGCAATTTCTTAATTCATCATAGCTGATTCTCGCGTCTAATGTTGAGTTATTACGGGAAAAGGGGGTTTCAAATGTGATTTCTGTGAGAAACTTTCAATGTTACTGTAATAAGTTAAACTTATATCTAGGATTTGTCAAAGGGAGTATAATGATTTGTTTTTTAAGGAAAGAGCAGAAAAATATTTTGCATAAACTAGACGTTATTGAACTGACGTTAACTTGGTTAATTAAGGGCACAAGATTACTTAACTAAAGCACACCAAGGTATATTTTATACCTGACGCACCTTACCCAGAGGTTTACTCAGTGATGCAAATCATGAGTAATTTTAGATTAGAACGAAAACCTTTCTCCTTATGAAAAAAATATCAAACCCCTTTAACAAATGCTAATGATGCTGGTACTCATTCGAATCGTCTCGGAGAGACGAATCAAATGAGTACCAACAGCATTGAAATTCAATAAACGTAAACAATCCAGATTTTAATTTACCCAATGTACCAGAAGCCCTGTATTATCCGCAACATTTGATCACCTGGTGTTTCATCGTTTGTAATTACAGGTTGGATGCTTTGATGTCAGCTGTCTCTGAACCCACATTAGAAAAGACGCAACAAAACCAAACAAAGACATTGTTTGGAGGGAACCAGTACGAGCAAGCTAATGATGAATAATTAACTCGCCAATTACTGGAAACCATTTCCTCCGCTGGAGCGAGAACGAGATAAAACGATACGAGAAAATCCAATAGAGTTTGAGCGCATTGGCTGGAGAGCATGACAAAAAATAAAAGGCGGGATCGGACGAATATTGCCCAAGCTTGTGAATTAATGATTAAGCTCTGTCATCCGAATTCTGTGCAGAGAATTTGTAATGAAAATACACGGAATACTGTGATTCTGTGGCATTGCTGAATTAAAACAAGGAAGCTTTTGAAAGACGACAGAGCGAGAGCGTAAATCATTTACGAAGCTTGGCCATCTGAATTCTGTGCAAAGTGTAAGCTGACTCTGTGGTTATGTTTCGTTAAAGCTAGGAAGTGGTTGAATGACGACTATAGAGCTCTTAAATTAATTATTTAGTTCGGCCATCCGAATTATGTGAAGTGGGTTGGTAACAAATAGGCATATACTACTGTGACTCTGTGGGGAAGTTTCGTTACAACAGGTATGGTTGAATGGCGACTATTGGGTTCATGAATTGATAACCAAGCACGGTATCCGAATTTAGTACTATCAATGTAAAGAAGAACATATGTTTATGTGATTTGTTGTGACTCTTTGGCTTTGTATACTTAAAGTCGACAACAAGTTAATAATAGGCGAATACACTTATGGGAGTGACTTAAATGAATTGAAATAAATCAAATTGAACTATAAGACTGAATGAAATCCATTCCAACAGTAACACATGCTTGGTACTATGTAGAGTAAGGCGGGAAGGGTATGCGACCACACACGTATACCTGCGTATCCCGAAACAGGATTCCGTGCGATGGGGAACGCCTACGTGCTGATCAGTATCGGCCTGTTTACCATAGAGATCATCCTACAAGTAATCGTGCTGACCGCACAGAGCCAGATGTCCCAAGGGATATTCATTGCCCTTCTGGCGGTCTGTGTCGTGCCTGTGATTGCCATAAACATCGTTTCCGCCGTCAAGGTCATTCGAACCCACGACCTCAGCGGCGGCGGCGCGTCGATGAGGGCGGTGTGCGTGGCGCTCCACTCGGTCCAGCTAGGGGTCGTCTGGCGGGCATTGAAGCTATTCATGGGCGGCCACGGCCAAGAGAAAAGAGACTGGACCGACTTTCTTCAAATGAGATTGTTCCACAGCGCTTTCCAGAGTCTTCCGTTTGTCATCATTTTATCGTGTAGCTTGTTCATCCATAGTTCAACCGACGCCGTTAGTATAATATCAATCGTCGTATCATTAGCTGCCTCATCATTCGGTCATTCCACATACAGGACATCAAACGAGCTTTACGAACCGGGGGTAGATTCCGCCAGATCGAAACGAGTACGTAAAATCGTGGGATTCGTGTTTTTAACGTTAAGCTACGCGTTAGTGCTATTCTCAAGGTGTTCATCAATAGTGTTATTTGCCGTTATACAACCGCTATGGATTGCGTTACCGTTAGCCTTACATTTCATCGTTCACGCCATCGTAGGATTATGCCGGAAAAACAAAAATGGCGATCCCGTTGTGACATTCATTGCCACCGTGTTCTTTAACGCATTCGCGAATCTATTCGAGAAGGTCGGCAAGGGTTACACCGGCGTTAAGTGTTCATACGTGTTCTTCTATTCGATGCTTCTGATCGAGGATCTAGTGCTTGTGTTCTATTGGATGTTGGTTGCGGACTACGGGGAGCGACTAAAGCTGATGACGACGGTCGTGGTACTGGTGTCCTTCATTATCGGTGTGATCATAAAGTTCGCAAGCTGTGGCTGTATCTATGACATAGAATCCGATATATTGAGTGACGCGTTTACGAACCCAGAACTGAAAGAGGAGTTTAAAAAGAAGCTGGGTGACAATACGCAAGTGATAGGTGATAATAGACTCGGAGGTGATACGAACTACGATGAAACGGATACTGTGTTCCACGAAATAGCAGTAGAGACTGACAATGTGGAGCATGCGCATTTGTCGAGTCCGGTCACCGCATCGCGATTAAACATCTCGTCATCGGGAAAAAGGAGCAAATCAAAAGGATCGAAAGGATCAAAACACACGGGATCTTCCACATCTTCCACCGCACGCAGGGTTCCCCAAGACAACCCGGCATACGCTCATTCTCAGGGAAACATTTCATCTCATTCACCTGCCATACCAACAGGTACCGCCCAAATGCAAATGGAGGTACAACATGACATTCACACGCATTCCATCACACAAACGAGAATCCCCGCGCATGCGCGGGAGCGGTCACGTGACGGAAGTCGGTACTCCAACGAACATTTCGACTCTAATCAGCGGCGTAAACAAAGGTCACACAGGTCGCACAAATCGCAACATCACTCAGACGAAAGTCACAATCGGTCACGTGATACGGACACATACGACCGCCATAATGGTTCCTATGACAACCCGAGCTTTTCCGTGGACCCGGATCCAGGTCAGATCCAGGGAACTCCGTTCGTGAACGCTCGGAGAGGATCGGAACATAAACCGAGGGAGAATAACCTCATCATATCGGACACTAGCATTTATAACACGGGTCGCGTTAAACCCCAAAAAGCTCTGCCAATCGGCCGAGTCAAGGGCAGCAACGCCGACCTGTCTTCGTCCAAAAGCAGGTATAGTCGAAACACAAATACTCTAAACGGAAGTGTCCTAAATTATCATTACAATGGCTTCGACGACCCCTATCGGGAAAGACGAGCCATCGAACATAAAAAGCCACGCCAAAGACATTCCCGCCAGTCTCATCAGTATTCACGTTCAAAACGAGACCATCTGTCAAACAAACACTCATTCATGGACTACTCACTCGATTCGTCCGAACTGTATCCCTCCGCGACGTCAGATTCGGAGAGTATGACGTCATACGAGTACACGAATCGACGTCATAGACGCTCCGCCGCGCATCGTAACCATAGATCATCGTCATCACAGAGAAACAGACAGCATCACCATGGTGACGGCTACTCGACGGACGTCTCGAATTCGGATTACCTCAGCTACAACGATTACTCGATGGAGGATTCGAGTTCGTGGACCGAGTCGGAATCCGATTCGGAGAGCGCAATTACGTGGCCTCCTTCACACTCGTCCAATATGTTAAAGATGTACGACATCTCGCAGTCCGTTTCCTCGAAAGACAATGTAATGCATTGGTTGGACACCATGGGGGAGGAGCTTGGCAGCCATGAAGCCTCGTTTTCGACTTTTGATGAGCTTGACCCGTCAATCGCGAGTGAAACGGACATTAGTCTGAGTGCAATGCAGGACTTCGAGGTGACGAAAACAGCGCAGAAGAAGAAGTTCAGAAAGCTGATACCAAAGCCGAAAGACGTGATTTTGAAGTTCCGAAGTCTGAATTACAAGAATAAACAGAAACACGGTCATAAGATGCCTTATCCGTTACAGCATGACTCGATTAAAGCCAAAGTCGATGCGCCGATTGATATGGATAACACTCTAGGTACACATGATGCAGTTCATCCTGATAACAATAAACGGCGTCCGCTTCCCACAATGCCGTTACCGATCGATAGTGTTCAAGAATCCATTGTTTAGTGTTCTAGCCTTAAAATTTAACCCTTAGAATGCTGAGACATTTTGTTAAAAAAATAGTTTTGTGTCGCCTGCATTCCAAGACAATTAATATCTGATGATTTTTGGTGAGAAAAGATACTCAAAGTAGCGAACAGGTTAGATCACAGGCAAGCCGCCAATTACTTGTCGGCTTGCCTCGCTCTTATCTGTTTGGATAAGCATAAAGTCACTTTCAGCATTTAAAGGATAAACAATATCCCATTTTCATATCATCTCTTAATATGAATGATTCGCAAGACAGTCTTGAGGACAGTGATTTTGGGTACCGTTTTACTAAGCAACTTAGGCAAAAATATTTTCCTTAGTAAAAACTGATAAACCAGGATCCTAACTAAAATAGAAGTACAATATTGCAATGTAACTCATTATTAGAAGCGGCTCGGATAGAAGATTCCAATGATGTGTTACTATGCAAATTTCCTAGATCAATATTAATAAGGGGATTTTTTCTTTGTTTTAAAACTTTCTCAAATTTTTTATCAAAAATTGATTAGTTTGCCTCTGGACATGAGGGCCGTTGGTTAGAATTTCTCTCGTTAAGGGGTCCACTTTGCGATCTTTTATTTTTCCATATCATTTGCGAGTATTGAGTATTGATTATGGTTGAAGAAGGTAGAATTGACAGGGATTAATTGAAGCTAAAGAACTTACTTCACAAGTATAAGCTAGAGAGACTTCCCTAAGTCAAAGATTAGGTTTGACGAGTCCCTAATATGAATGGTTAAACGTGGAAGTACACGAACATTTATCTGTACGATTGAGAGGCCGCTTACACGGGCCCTTCGTGGTCCAGTGGTAAAACTATTGGACCTAAGAACTCGGGGATCCCGGGTTCGAGCCTACTTGATATCTCTTGTTTCGTGGGGGTTACCTTTAGCAAGTCATTTCAGAGCCCTATCTAGTACTGGTGGTTCCAGGAAAGCATTTTCATTATTGAAACATTGTTGATACGGCGTATAACACCATGAAAACAGACAAATCCACTCGCCATGCTGCTGATAATTCTACGACGCCCAATGCTAAGGCAATTAAGTTACGTTTCTTGTCTTCCTCCATCGGTTACAAGCATGACAGCGTACTATTACTTTGAAATTGTTGATTAGATAAAACCGAATGCTATTTTCTTTAAAGAAATGGTATGCGAATTTTGGAACCTATTTACACGGAGTTCGCAAAGCGGTGTATACTGTGTTTGTAGCAAGTGTAGAGTGTGTGTTAAATTGCACGTATATGTGCGAATCAATGTGGTTGCGTAGTAATGTATAACACGACGCTTAACCCTTAGAATGCTGGGTTAATTTCTAAAAATACAATGTAGATTTTTTATGTCGTCTGCTTTCCAAAACATTAAATATCTGCTTAATTTCGACAAGGAAAGATACATGGTGAGCGAACAGGTTAGATCACAGGTCAGCCGTCAATTTACTTGGAGGCTGGCCTGGATCGTGCCTGTTTGCATAATCATGAGGTCGGTTCCAGCACTATAAGGGTTAATTCCCCGCTTGACACATTACGCTTAGGTAGAAAATCTTTTCAAATTCAAAGTGTATGCCATAACGTTGGCGAAGGTCGTTCGATTAAACAATCACAAATGTTTTTCTTTGCGGTTCAACCAGTGTAAATGGGTTTTCGCGAATTAACTTTCCCTTGTTCCTCCTCCACCAACTAAAGCTGTTGATCAATTTATCCTTTTGTCACAATGGTTCATATTTATTTTAAAATTATAATTATTAAATGTTCTTAATTGATACCCATACTCTATTGCTGTCATTTTGAACAAGTCATGCTTCTTATTTTTGGGAGGGTTGATTTAGTCGAATACTTAAATCTACCGTTTACGACAAAATGTTTTTATTCCCACTGGCGAAAGGAATCGTACGCTAATGGAATTAGGCATAAACTGCTTATAAAAAGAATAAATACAGGGATTTACTAGTGGATTAGGTTGCTTTGGTTGAAAAGAATCTTCCCTTAGCTCATTATAGGTACAGTTATACTTGTGTTAAGAGGCCAACCTATGGGACAGACTAAATTGACTGTTTGAGACAGGTTGGCTGCTTAACACAAATTGATGTACTCTATAAATCTAACAACGGGTCTTTCTGAAGTGGCTGTTCAAGGCAGGTTAGCTGCTTAAAAGGGTGGTTGCTTAACACAAGTTGGACTGTAGTTGGTTAAATTCAACTGCTTGCTCGGTTGTTGCAGAGGTGGGTTGGGATAGATACCTTTTCCAATTCAAGCCACTCGCTCCTCCTGTACGCGAATTTGTTCGAATCAACATGTCTGTCATGATTCGGTTATCATGTTGTATCTTTTGAACGACAAAGAAAATGCTCAATTGTCCTAATCCATTAGAAAACGTATTGTCTTAAGGTAAAACCTTGGTAATGGAAAACTGACAATTGCTTTGGTTAAAATCTAAGTTGAAATGTAATTCACAATATATCTGTCATTTTAAAGGCATTCACCGAGCCAATTTTCAATATTTGTCTGAGTTTGAATCTATATTCATAAATGAATATCAACAATTTTGTTCTTTTTTCCATTTTAATTACTTAAATTACATGAATGGAGTCGCAAATAAAAATTCCAATCCAGGAAAGATTCTAATGATATGAAAATTGTTTTTAAAGCGGCATTTGTTCTGTAAAATCTTTATTTTTGTTATTCTGACCTTTCTCCATTACCCAGGTCTTACCTTAACAATAAACATGTTTGAAATAGAGATAAGAAATTACTGATGCTATACAGTAATTCATAGAAGTAGGACACCAAAATAACTGAAATTTACCAATTCGGTATTACAGTGATATAACTAGAAACTTATCAAAACATAATTAAACAACCACAATGCTAGGGATAAAGAGAGATGATTGAGGAAGACCTCAAACCTGCCTGCCTGTAAGCTGGTTGAGCCAGGTAGATCCATCGCAATTCCACAAGTGAGTCGGGAGACCGCCTCTTTCGTGCTGTTATTGGGATTTGAACCCATGCAGAGAGGGGGCATATGATTTGTTTAGTAAGCTAGCCATTCGGCACAGGAAACGAGGTTATAAGCTTGAATAATGGGAAACGGCTGAATCGTAAATCAGGGTTTAACCTAACTCGGATGATCTAAGCTGTAACTCTGTGTTACATTAAGGGGAAATATTTACGGTAGGACCATTCGGACTATGTTTAACACTTCTATTCCATTAAATTTTTCCGTACCGCATGTTACGCAGGATAATTTAGAAACCACTGTGATAGAATAATACATTGCTCGCATGAGCAATGTATTATTCTGTCACAATGGTTTCTAATCGATTTTATCAAATATATCTTTTTTTCCCGCCATTTTCTACCTTATTTGGGTTTGAATCAGTCACACATTTACTCCATTATCGAACTGGATAAATAATGGTATCCAACGATCTCTAAATAGAAAATTATGTGATTTTGATGTGCTGTAGATAGAGAAAAAGAAATATGTGTATAATATTTTTGTACGATTTTCAGATCGTTTTATTAAAAATGCTCAATTCAATAAATATGTCAACTGGTGTTTGTTTTTCACTTAGCTTTTAGCTCAAAACACGTTCCCTAAGTACCTGGGATCAACAACTCTTTTGAAACCTTAATTTTACGGCTCTTGAAAACCTAACCGGTCGTAATAATTCTATTAACACCGGGGGGTTGAGTTATGTGCCAAATTGAATGCTGTTAAATGCCATGTCAACAGTTTATTAGTTATGAAACGGTTTTCCTTGGTTATCCAGTACATGACTAGGCCTCTGAGGTGACTTGCCTAAGGTGACTCCGACGAAAGCAGATGTGTTGGTGGGGCTCAAACATGAGAACCCCAAGGTCTATATCCACCAACTTAATTACTTGGTCACACAGGACCTGTTTTATGCCATTGCCGTTCTGTTTGAGAACGTTTGGCAAGAAAGTGCCTTTTGGAGGAGGATGGACCAGGAATAGAGCGCCGGTCTCAGGACACGAGGATTGTTGGTTCGAATCCCGTGAGTAGCAGGGATCAGTTTGTGACCTTTCTCTTATCCACATTTGGCACGAGTATTGGTTATCGATCCAGAAAGCAGAATCAAGAGTTGTGTATATAAGTTGCAAGGACTTGTTTCACAATCGATGTTTAATAAAACCAATGCATGTGCGTTGTATTTACTCTCTATTTATCTTCCAGATAGACATTTTATTTCTTTCTAAAAGATGACTCTAACCGATAAAAATTACTATACAAAACAGATATATGAAATTACATTTAAGTATGTTGTTGATATTCCTCACAACCTCTTTCTTACCGTCTTATAAATATTTAGCACATTTTTTCGTTCAGATATATCAAATGGTTAAAACAGCTTGCTACTTACATAACACAATCTAACAGATGATCCTCTGAATGGTTATTTACTGTCTTAATTCGATAATATCATCAACCATAGTATTTCAACTTTCTTTCTTTCATATAAATTTGTACCAAATTGCTATTCACACATTTTTCTTAAGTGTAGATTGATTCTATCTTCGGGTCTGTGTGTATAAATTTGATAAAAGATCAAGGCAAAATACACGTAATCCGCCATTTTGAAACTCATTCCTTCGTCAGGTTATTTCGGTCGTTCTCGGTATACATCGGTTTTGGTAGGAACTATTTGCAATTAACACCTGTCTCGGTCGGAAATATTCGCATAGTTCTGATACCGACCAAATTTTACCGAGATCGACCGAAATAATCAGACTAAAAAATGAGTTTCGAAATGGCGAATTAAGGGTATTCTACCTTAACTTCACTTTTTATGAAATGGATAAAGAAAGAAATATAGAAGAAATAGCAAGTTACGAGTAGTACCTTCTTTAACTACATTAATTATCCAATCACTGATTTACAGTGATATGGGTGCGCCGAACTGATAGCCTTTGATGTTCGGGGTTTACAAAAAGCGGGGCGTGTGAGAACCAAGGTGTGTTCGTCTTACGTTAACCCTTTACCAAACGCCTAATCTTCGACTGTCCCAAATTGAAAGAGATTGCAGATGACATTTCAAAATGTGATGAAATTGGACTCTAATCTTCTGATAGGATAGAAAACAATGTTGGAAAAGGAGAAATTGCTCGTGACGACACAATGTTTTCTTGAGTCGTCAGCAACAAACTGGTAAAACGTCGTTATTATTTGGTACAGGGTTGAGTAAATAAAGCTGTCAATCTTCAACGATCAGTTGACGTGCGTGCCAGGGCATGTGGAAATATACATCGACAAGTTAGAGGTATCTGTAATACACGTGGTGTAATGGCTTTCGTCGAGAAATTTGGAACCGGTCGTCCAAGGTTCGATCTCCAATAACGACCGACAGCAACAATACCGTGCGCTTAGAGAACATAATTGCTTTAAAACTCCATTCCTCATAACAAGCACAATATCAACATGTATGTTTCCACTGTCGATTTAAAAGGAAAAATTGCTGAATAGTTGGGAAATTGCCCTTTGTGAGATCAATCGGACGCACGGATTTCAATGGCTTCTATCGAACCCCAGTGACAGGTTCGGTAGCGAGACCGGTTTGGCAAAGTCTAGAGTCTAGAGTTTGAGACCAGGCTTGATCGCTCTTCTTTATGACGTTTAAAGGCACATAAAAGGAGATAAATAGAAATTAATTACAAAAAAATATATGGAGTTCTTTCATTATTTTCATAAAAGTAATGACAAATAATTTACGAATGTAATGAGACCCTATTGAAAAGACTCCTTTAACATAAATTATTTTGTGCTTGAAATATAGTAGTCTACAAATCAATCATGTTTATCAACAACCTGTTTGTTTACATATTCAAAATAACGAATTCGGATTGGTCGGTTCAAACATGTGTGTATCAACTGTTAAGGTCAGGGGTGAAGAATCACACAATTAAACTGGTTAATCTGGGTCAATTCTTGTTGGCTTTCACGTTTAAGTTGTGCTAATGGTTTTTTTTTTTGTGATAATTATTTGAATCTGACCAAAAAATTACCAATTGATACAGTTATATCGCATCAATCTCCTTTTATGTGCCTTTAAACTGAAGTAATCGAAATGGAGTTGTCTCTCATAATAAAGGATGTCTATTCACAAATACTAGCAGTCGGTGAACATACTATTGTAATGTTCTAGTGATTAATTAGCACTGCACATTTTCACTAAAAGTTGTATGCTAAAAGTTTGCGTAACGTCAAAACAATATTCCCTCTTTTTTCCAATTTTGGAAGCAATATTGCATAGAATATCTCTCCGAGTCGCTTTTGTTGACGTGTCACATGACAATAATGTGTTGTTATTTATGACACTTTCCATGTTTATTAGTTTCTACTTGCGCAAGTCGTTTAGTAATACGGTACCCTGGAGCATTAACAGGTGAGTTAATCACCGCTTTATAGCTAAAATACGGAATATGGCTCGTATAAAGGAATTGGTTGAATAATAACGCCCGTTTTAACATGGCGTTAAAGATTTCGAGGTCACGTGAAGTTAAGTGCACCTCGATTGCATACGTTCACACGCCTACTTTTAGTATTTGGCCCATATAACTAACTGTCTATTATAATTTATCAAACTAGCCAGGGATATCACGGGTACCGTGTATATACGATAATTCGAACTGATAATTGGAAGATCCGAAATCATAAATGTGTTATTAATTCCATCGGGCTGTAGATCATACATAGATACAGAACATAGCGTTCTGTGATAAGTATTGAAATCAGCATAACCAAACGTGTCGAAGGCAGTCAGAGTATTTAGAAGCCGTTTCATTGATTTGGTCGGCGTTTATTGCAGTTTGAAGGAAAAATCAAGTTATACCACGGCGGCCAGTGCAGACATTGCACTTTCACACCGATGCTGCTTTCTAGCTTTTCCAAAACATTGAATACTTTCCCAAATTAGCATGAATTATCAATGGGGAGACATGGGGAGACGCATATAAACCATGACGAATCATAATCATGTCGGAAATGATTTAGGATATATCTTATTCCAAACCAGGCAGCTTCAGACTGAGCTTACGAAGCTCTAAGTCGTCTTTAATCGTTTTCTTTAATAGGAATTGAGGACAAAACATGGGTTTTACTTTACAGGAACGTGTACATGACAAAATCATCTTGAATATACTGTAGTTTACACAAGAAAGAATTGTATCGGCGTAGTACGCAATTGTATCGCATGTCGGCATATTTGAAAAGGGATATATTCCTTAGTTTAAACATATTTTATGTCCCTTATTATACATGGAAATGGGGTTGGGCCACAAGTTATACCAACTTAGAGGACGGCTCTCCCCTATATATTCCTTCTAATTAGTAGTTGTTCCTTTTGTCACAGTGAACTATTTTAATTACCGTGGGGCTGATTCATGCGTTTATCGTATTCATTTCTCGTTTGCAAAAGCGTACGATTTGTAAACGTCTCTCTCGTAAGAGCCGTGTTATATACAGTCGAATTCCTGTAATTCGAAGTTGAAAGAACCGTGTAGCTGTATGTCTTTTTCGGATGGGAAATGGTCGAGGATAATCCAAAATCTAGCAAAGAAAGTTCAAACATTTTCTTCTGTACTTGTTTCTCAAGAACAGAAGGATTACAAGATCAGGACCATTTTATTCGGATAAGACATGCTTTCGTAAAATCGACTTTACGTGTGTGGGTTTCTTGAGATAATCGTGTTATCTGAATCCTTAACGCTATAAAAAGCTCTCTATTATACGTGTTTTGGATGACCAAACTTTAAACTGATCCTTCGAATAGCACTCCTTAACCGTTAGAATGCCTTGTAATTTTCTAAATAACGATTTGTGTGTCGATTGCTTTTCAAAACCTTCAATACAATACAATACAATACAATACAATACAACATTTTTATTTGCAATACTTTACAAAATCATTTGCATATTACAAAACTATATCTGCTCGATTTTCATGAGGAAAGATACCAAGGGTAGCAATTTATTTGGCGGCTGGCCTGTGATCTTACCTGTTTGTATAAGCATGAGGTCGTTTCGAGCACTATTCGGGTTGACCAGGCAAGCTTATGCACTTCTATTTCATCAACACAACCTATAACGGGTAAAATACGTATAAATGTTGACTAGGACATTTGTATGTCGACCTTTACTCGGTCTGTACATAAGCATGAGGCCGGCTCAAGCATTATAAGAGTTAATTCGGAAAGCTTAAAATGTACTTCTAATAGAAAAAAATCAACACGACCTATAAAGCGTATGGTATACATATACGTGTTTATGAGGACATTTGTATATCGAAATTCACTCGGTCTGCACGTACTGATACCGGATATAACAATGGGCCTTCAGCCTTCTCTGTGTTCTCACGCCTTTTATTTACTCATCGGGGAAAAATTGATACATTTTTTGTATAGTAAAAATTGGGAATTAAGAGAAATCATGTGGGCTTTTTCAGTGATAAACATTGAATAAATGATTCTTTAAGCATTTGTTACTCACACAATACATTCTGCTATAATGTCCCTTTGTTAAATATAGTTTGTTGATTTATGGCGATACGTGACTCTGTTAATAATGTTCCCGGAAGGATGCCAGTGAATATCTACACGAATTCCTTACTTAAAATGAACCGTGGTCACACGTTAATCCCCCTCAAATGTTTCAAAAGGACATTCATTCATATTAATAAGGTAAAAATATCTTGGTTATACATCGATGTCCCTATAGAACCCTAGCAATGTTACGGCTTTGGTATAAGTAACGTGAAATACATATTTATCATCATTTTCATAATCGGCGTTATCAACATTAGCATCAGCAACAACAACAGCAACAACAACAAATATATCATCATCATCATCGTTCTCTATCACGGTTTTCTACGTTACCACGTCAACACCTTATGCAGCAGCTTTGCCGTCATTGACAGTAGCATCGTAAAGTGTGTATAAGTATGGGTGTTGAAGCGCGTCACCATTCATTTCAGTAATGTTGCAATGGCCGCATCATTTTTGTGGATGAAGACCCCGAACTTTTCAGCATCGTGAGCATTTTTACATCACAACATTGGCAGAAAGCCAGATGTCCATTTTGAACCTGACAAGCTCGGTCTCATATAACCGAAGCTTATGATTAGCATACTTTCAAGTAACAACCCATTTCAAAACTTACCACCCTTAAATTGGGCATTTTCGATCTGTCTTAGAAAGGGAAAGGCTGATTTCATATTTCATGTTTATCGTCTGTCTGCTTTATGTTCTATTTGCATAATAAACATATCACCCTTACATGTATAAAGGACTTATTTTAAGGTTCATAATAAGATTTCTTGATAAAGATAATGATTACCTCTACACCCATTTATTTAGACTGGATAAAAAAGCAAGATAATTGTTTTCAGCCCATGGTTTGTACCGGATTTAACATGGCAAGATGATATTTTCAAATCATGTTGGTCTTGTTTATTGCTACCTATTACTTGGACCATTTTTAAAACTTTCATTTGAGGAAATGGGTAAACTTATACGGGATTATGCAAGACTTGACAGGTTTCATATAACGATATATGGGTGGCCCAGGGGGGTGAAATACTACCTTGTTTATTGTTGCTTCAGTTAGCATGATTTGGCAAATGTCATTTCCGCATTTCATCTACAGAGAAAGGAGCTTTCTTTAACAAGTTGTTAGAGTACAGCGGCCTGTCTGTCAAATATTCGTAATGGTACGTATATGTTTACACAGTTGTCGATAACTCTTAATTTAAATCGCAAAGGTATCCTTTTTGTGAATGAAAGATAGACATGTGTTAAAGAGTACAGAATATAATTTTTAAAGGGATGACTAATGGTTCGTCCTCGTCTAAGTGATCGTATTTCCTTGGATACTATTCTCCTCTTTAAATTCACGTTGACGAGGAACTTAGTCTTACAAACCTTGGTGAGACTGTCTTATAACGTTAACCCTTTTCCAAACAATAACGACATATGACCACTTTGTTGCAGACGACTTTAGAAAACATTGTGGGAAAAGAGAAATTGCTCATAACGAGCAATTTCTCCTTTTCCCAAAATGTTTTCTGCCCTATCAGAAGATTATTTTCCGATTTCATAATATTTTGAAATGTCGTCTGCAAACTCTTTCAATTCGGGACAGTCGAAAGTTTGTTGTGTGGGAAAGGGTCAACCCACACGACCCTTCTTTTGCATAACCATGGAATGCAGTCTTACTGCTGATTTATTAGATGCTGATGGTTCCACATGGCATGATCGGTCCTTATGGAGAGATAAGCATACGGTCTTCCCCCATCTATTATCCGAGCATAGTAATATGACTGAAATACTGTCGGCACAAAGAATATTCCAAATAAACATTAGACTGGAGTTCTCTACCTTGCTTCCATATTAAGACAGGGAACCAGACTTAACGAACATTAGCCTTGAGCCTGACCAATCTGAACACATCGGGTTTATCCAATGAAAACACAGCTTACGGAAATACCCGAGTAGTTCCGATTGGAGCCTGACCCGTACGTTTACCCGCACTACGTATGAATGCAATCGTATCTACTCGGCAATCCCCGTTACAAGTCGGTAGATATACCTCGTAAGCAGTTCATGAATACACCAGAAATCCTGGGGTAACTCGGTTGTTTTCCGGCGAATAACTCACATGATTACAACATGCACACAGACACTTTATATTTATGTAGATACACACACATTGGCTATATATCACAATTGAATGTTTTTTTTTGTATAATGTTTTCATAAAAGAGTATGATATCAACAAATCTTTGTTTCGTGTTTTCTCAATCGTTTCTTCTCGGTAATCCCCAACTTGTGTCGGGGACTGCCGAGTAGATACGATTGCAAATGGACATACCCTTCGTCAATGACCTACTTTTAAAATGGCTCCCGTTTACCTCCGATGTTATTTTAAGAAATGGCCGAGTGTGCCTATGAATGGGCCAGGACCCCGCTCTAAACGGACATTAGACTGGAGTTCTCCCCCTTACTACCACGGTACGACAGGTAACCAGACTACACAAGACGTAACTGAATAATGCAAAGGCATTCGTTTGCATTGCGTATATACATATAAAAAGCTGTTATTGATCAGTTAGTGTGAAACAATCTGTTTTGTTGATGTCTTTTAACGTCGCGACAACAGTTTTTCAGTGCTATGTCTCCTTCAATACAGACAATGGCAGAAGCTTATACAGGGGCTGTGTTTTACTCTTCAATTTTCGACCAAAATTCTCTCCGGCGTTCGTGTGCCCGAACCTATTTTTCTCCTCCTACCATTGAACAAGGACGTCCAAAAGGAAAGAAGACAGGGGTATGGAAATGATAACATGTAGCGGATAAGGCAATACGAAACATGGGAAGGTGTCGTTACTGCTTCGATATATCAAAACTAATGTTTAAGAAAACAGCGACATTTCACAAAACCAATCAATACTTAATCGAATGAAAACTATGTGAATTTGAATCAAAACCAGTTTTTACGATCAAAGATTTGATCTGGTTCACCTTGCTTAATAACATGTCGTGATGAATGAATGTGACACCTGGCTTTCCAATTAATGTCCAACTTAATCAACTTTAAAGCAGCTGATTTCTGTGTAGACAGGTAAATATGGTTTACAGTTTCTTAATAAAGTGTCAGCGTCATCCAATATAAGTCGAGACAGTAGCAATAGACTTAACCCTTTGCCAAACGCCAAATTTTCGACTGTCCCAAAATCAAAGAGGTTGCAGACGACATTTCAAAATGTCATGAAACTGAAAAACAATCCTCTGATAGGGCAGAAAATATTGTGGAAAAAAGGAGAAATAGCAATTTCACCTTTTCCAAAGTCGTCTTCAATAAACGAATCAAATGTTGTAATTGTTGGTAATAGGTTAAATTGTCATAAGGACGGTCTCCCGGCTGACTTACGGAATGTCGATGGTGCTTTTCAATTGGACCAGTTCTTATGGGTGGTGAAGTAAGAGGTATTCCTCCATTCTTTTTAGCAGGAAATCGCAACTACAGTGAGATATTATTAATATTAAGTGAACTTAATTGAAAAGCAAAACAAAAAAATCAACAACAAAGGTTTCACGGGATAGAATACATTTCGATATATAACGATATAAACGGACGAATTGTGATAGAAACATTGAAAAGCCTGCACTACCAAAGATTGTTGATGTTGTGTTTAAATTCAAATTCTGATTGGAAGAGTTAGACATATGAATCCATTTACAAGAGGAGTCTCTTTAAGGCCAGTTTAGCTGTCAGGGGGGCGGGATTGAAACATTAGTCCCGGGGTAAGATTAAATTCCTTACAAATACCGTAGTCTCGCCTTACCAATAAATTAAACGTAGGAAACAAAATTTAATTCATAGGTGACATGTGCCACATACGATGTTGCAAAGGTTTTTCGTAAAGGTAGCATACCCATTATCCACCTTTTTGAAAATCATTATTTCGTCGAATTACGTCGGTCGTTCTTGATATACATGGGTCCAATCGTATCTACTCGGCAATCTCCGTCACAAGTCGGTAGATAGTTATTTTAAGAAATGGCCGAGGTGTTCCGAATGACATCGGTCATGACCGGAACTGTTCGCATTAAGCCGAAAACTTGACACGATCGTATTGAAAACATATAGTCATTATATAATTGTTAAATTACACTTGCAGGACGTTGTATTTAATCAAGAAATGTGATATCACGTTTGAGATCTAACGCATATAAACTGTATGGACTGTTATAAAGCAATGGTTTATTCCTCTCTATGAAGATTCGAACAATAATGTTCGCATCCGTTTACAGAGACAATACAGAAAGTGTCCTCTTCGTGTAGGTATTTACATATCTAATTTTACATTCCTTTTCGGTACCTTTCAAACTCAATCTTCTTTTTTATCTTTCGGTTGGTATGTGGTGGTTGTTTAACTATTGTTATATCAGTATTTTCTGTGTCTAAGCTTAATAAACTGTTTATTATAAACAGACATAGGGAGGAAGATGTGATCTTTTTTTCCCCCCAAATAAAATAAAACATCATATGTATAACTTTGTATTGTATTTTATAAACGAGGAGTTAATTTCATTAATGCTTTATCTGATTTTGTCTTCCACAAAAACTAAACAAGTATGTTCTTATTTGGATCCAATCTCTTACATCAAGATGAAACAGTTTATGTTTAGCGAACAAGTTATAGGAGCATGCCTTTATGTAATTGTCGTCATTTTAAATAAAAAGGCAATAACTGTTAAATGCTAGATGCTGACAATTACGTTTGTCTCCGTTCTAATTTAAATACTGTGATGGGATAACCATTAGGTTTTGTATCAAATGTACTGTAGTTAAGATAATGAAGTGAAATATACTTTAAAACAAAAACAAAACAAAACACCTCAAAACTGCAAAAACGTCATTAAAATGGAAAATATAATTTTTTTGAATTTGACATGAATTGGGTGAACAAAATTATTCTGCAATGTTCTAATTCACCATTTACTTAATGCATACCTAATCTAGGCATAACGTCCATATATAGCAGATTTCTATAGATATCCTAGCGACCAAAGAAGAAATCAACTTCCAAATGAGCAATTTTCTTTATAGTTAACGTTGAATTTTATGGATGTGTGCCTTAAGGTTTCTGATAAACATTATAAACACGTCTCTTTCTTTAGCTCATCTTTCGAAATAGGGCACGTTTCGAGTTAAGTATCTCTTTCACAACGAATAAAACTTTGTGTGGTTTAAGTTCCGTGAAAATCGTTCAGAGCAATGTTTGTTCATTTGTTGTTGTAGTTATGAATTCGTCATTCTCTCTTACGATCAAGTTTCCTTTGGTACCCAATTTATGGTGTGCAAAACCTGCAAAGAAATGGAAAGATGGATTGTGTCTTGAATCGGAAATGTTATCGGACAAGGCGTAGAAATATTATCCGGTGAGCCGAATGCGAAACGGATAATAATCCGAGGCCGAGACCGATAACTTTTCCTATTCAAAGACACCAATCATCTATTCTATTTATCCTGTTACCTCCATGGATTATTATTAACAAACACATTGAAAACAAAATAAAAAATAAAGGAAACAAAAGACAGAAAACATGTAGAGAATGATGCACACATGATGTCATAAGCTATTCCGTGCATATGACGTCATGATTTCACACGTGAATGTGTGATAGATGGTTAGGGCCGGATATCACAAATGTTATATGGCACCTAGTTATCGGTCCCAAAATGACACTAGTGACAGGATAAATGAATTTCCAGGATAACGTTTTACTAAACGGTTTACGGAAAATATTTGCGCAAGTCAAAACTGATAAACAGGTATAGTATTTTAAACGAAAACACTATATTGCAATGTGACATGTCACAGAGACGATTCCAATGATGTGTTACATAGAGAATAGATGGTTGGTGTCGTGAATCGGAAATGTTATCGGGCAAGGCTTAGGAATATTATCCGGTGAGCCGAAGGCGAAACGGATAATATTCCGATGCCGAGCCCGATAACTTTTCCCATTCAAAGACACCAACCATCTATTCTATTTATCCTGTTACCTTTATCTATTCTTTCAAACAAACAAGATGTAAATAAAACACGAGAAAAACGGAAAAAATAAGTAGAGAATGATGTAAACATGACGTCATATCGTTCTTATGACGTCATGACTAGTCGCGTGCATGTATTATATGGTTAGTGCCGGATATCACAAATGTTATACGGCACCTAGTTATCTGTCCCGAAATGGCACTAGTGACAGGATAATTAACAATATTGCTTTGCCCAATACTGAAGTTAGAGGAATTGTTGTTTCAGACTAACTCAAATCTTAAGCGTAAACTGTTTAGTAAAACGGTACCCAGGTCTTTAGGTCGTATCTTACGATTTTGCGATGCAAAATCACGTTCTCTTGTTGATAATCGCTTGTTAAAAACTTATAACATTTTTTATACAAAGCGTGTAAAAAACATTTGCGAAAATGCGATAATAGAACATAATCTGAAAGATCTTACCATTTACTTTGAATCGGATTCAACTTAAAGGAGTGTTCAAGGGTATATCAACGTGTTGTTATAGTTCTAGTACTAAAACGACTGATATCTTTCATCGAAACATTGTTTATTCAGGATTTGAAAATGCTTTACTTTAAAGGCACATAAAAGGAGATTAATGCTATATCAAACTATTTAATTTGGTAAATTTTTGATCAGATTAAGTTAGTTATCACCAAAAAAAAAACCATCAGCAAAACTTGATCGTGAAAGTCTACCAGTAATAACCTAGATAAGTAAGTTCAATAAGTCAGATTGCCTCATTCTTCACCTCTGACCTTGACAGTTGATACACAAACGTTTGAATCGACCAATCAGAATTCTTTATTTTGAATATGTAAACAAACAAGTTGTTGATAAAAATGATTGAATTGGAGACAACTACATTTCAAGCACAAAATAACTTATTTTAAAGGAATCTTTTTAATAGGCTTTAAATGCATTTGTAAATTAATTCTCATGACTTTTATGAACATAATAAAAGAACTCCGTATATTTTTTCAGATATTTATTTGTACTTATCTCCTTTGATGTGCCTTTAAGAGCTTCCTGTTTTCTAAATTTAGATTGAACTTATTTTGAAGTCAATCGAAAACAGGGCATTTTCCTACTTGACTGCTATAAGAATAAACGCTTTATTAAATAATTGCATTCATAGTCATGACTTTAAGAGTACTATATCCTGTTTATCAAGTTGTAGGAACTTGTTTCACAATCAACGTAAAATAGAAAAGTTAAAACTAAACTAATCCATTAATAACAAGGCAATGAAACAAAGCTAGCATCACGCAATTTGTAATTCTTACCCGCATGTTAGTCTACAATACTCCACTGTCAGATTATACAGGAACTGGTAGAAGCTGTAGATGCTTGTCTGACACCCGGTTGTGTTCTTCCAGAACTCGCACGAAGTCGTAGGGGACAGGTCGGAGCAAGCTAAAATAGCAAGACATTATTTACGTCACGATTTGTTCTTTTACGAAATGCCGAAATAAGGGCATTAGATCGGCCGCCCGAGAACAAAATATTTTTGCAACTTTATCTTTTAGCTGTCCTTAGATATAGTTTTTAACTATAAAATCAACTTAATAGTCTTCATATTTGAATCTTCGTTGAGTCCCACATCAAATATAATTTCTCAATATACTACAAGGTTAAACGTTTATCAAAACTATTAAGTCACATGTGGGGTAACATATAATGCTCTTGTAAAGACATTGCTTCCCCGTGATAAAAGTCTAAATATGGTACCATTTTGCTTCAAATAGATGTCCAACTTATTGTTCAACATAGTTACTCGCAGAAATGTGCAATATAATACATTGTATTGCGCATCATATTGCCTTGTTGTTCCCTATAATGTTCCATGTTAAAAACTATGACATAAATTACACTATATTTGTATCAAGGAAAGAAATACTGTATGCGTTATGAGGGAGATGCGTGGTTATCTGAAAAACCAACAGTACCTGGTGCAGTGAATAAAGGGAGATAATCCAACAGAGTGACTCAATCGCTTCATAGAGTTAGTTCCATTGAGTGATCTGATTTTTTAATCATAACATATTTACAACCATTACAAGTGTTATAGATAAATAGCGACAACATTGATCATATAAATAACTTCGTTAATGAAGTGAAGTGTAAAACTGACGTTTAAAGTTACCGTTTGGAAAAGGCACAGTATTGCTGATAGCATGATTTTGTCCTTTTCAAACACTTATTTCTACTAAATGAACAAAAGCATATGATAATCATTCGATCTGCATACAATAGATGTTGACTTTTGATTCACATAGTGGCTAATGATGTCGCCAATTAAGCAATGTTCACCAACTGGAAACCTGACATTGAACGATCATGAATCGTGTAAAGCACTTACTCTAAGGTTGTTTAACAACAAATTATTGACGGTCCCAAATTGAAAGAGTATGCAGACGACATGTCAAAATGTGATGAAATTGGAAAATAATCTTCTGACAGGGCAGAAAGCATTGTGGGAAAAGGACAATTGCTCGCTATGAGCAATTTCTCCTTTTCCCACAATGATTTCTAAAGTCGTCTGCAACAAAGTGGTCAAATGTCGTTATTGTTTGGGAAAGGGTTATATAACCTATATCAGAACTTGTATTTACACGTATCTTTAGATAAGAAGGTGTAAGAGAATGCAACTTTTAAAAAATATTTTGACATTTCTGAACAAATGACGAAATTCTTACTAATCAACGCAGACTTGGGGTTTATCTAAGAGTACCCTTCTAAAAAGTTCATTAAAGTTGAAAAAAAAAATAATAATAGGGGAAAGGCATTAAGAACAATACTGTCTCAGAATACTTGAAACAACGTCAGAAAAGAAACTGTTCTATACGATGGAAGTAACCCTTTTACCAACGATTTCATATGTTTGTACTATTTCTTAAGACGCCCTCGAAATTATTGCTATATACGAAAAATTGCGCATTAAAACAATTTCCACGTTTTGGCGAATATTCAAAACCGACCAATATTCCAGTTACACTCTTTGATAATCGTGCATGGTCTTTTAAACGACGCTTGTCGGTAAAGAGTTAAAGAGCACATCTATAAAAAGGGCATAGAAGGGCGTAAAAGGAAATGAGGGATGGGGCTTTTCACTCTAGGGTTGATAGGAATGGTTAATAGAAAAACTAATACAAAGACCTCAGATATATTCCCAGTAAAGATCGCACACAAAATACTGAGGGGGTAAACATCTTCCCTCGAGGGGAAATAACAGAACAAGGTATGTTGAAAGATGAGAAGTAAGTTAGAGAAATAAATGTACAGACTACTTAAAGGATATATAAACAGTGATGTCTCGTTAGTCCGAACATGTCCGTTCCCAACAAAATGTCCGGATTACCGAATCATCCGGACTAATGAAGCGGAGCATGTTCTTAAACACAATAAGACATAACGGTCTGTATGCACGTGTACACTTATAACCCTTTGGCAAACGCCAAATTGTCGACCATCCCGAATTGAAAGAGTTTTCAGACGACATTTCAAACCGTGATGAAATTCAAAGATAATCTTCTGATATGACAGAAAACATTGTGGGAAAAGGAGAAATTGATCGTCACGAGCAATTTCTCCTTTACCCAACATGTTTTCAAAAGTCGTCTGCAACAAACTGGTCAAATAATTCCGTTCCCTTACAATTTCGTTCGGATTGCGAGACATCCGAACGAAATCGGGGTCCGGATAAACGAGGCTTCACTGTATTATCACTAAATAGCGGATAAGAATCTATGTTAGAAAGCTGCTACGACGTGCGTAAAAAAAAAAATGCATGTACATACAGTACTTAAAATCGAGCATAGAATACTTAGAGACGCACACTCTATGAAATATAGGAATCCGTGTTAGAATTCTGCAACGAGTTCTGCAGGAAAATGAGTAGTACTCAAAATTGAGTACTGACAATTATAGAGGTCTTCATATTTAAATAAGGGAATCGATGTTAGAAAACTCCTACGAAATATGTATACAGAATGAGTAGTACTCGAAATTGAGCATAAAGCACTTAAGAATTCTTACTCATTTAAATAAAGAAATACATGTTATAGTGCTGCTATAATGTATGTTGGAAAATAGATAATACTGAAAATCGAAGATTAAATATTTAGGAATCCTCACTCGCTGATATATACAATACAGGAATCGATGTTAGAATACTGCTACAAAATATGCAGGAAATTGAGCAGTTCTCGAAATCGAACATTAAATACTTTGTAATCCTCACTCAATGGAATATAGGAATGAATGTTAGATATATTATATATATATAAATAATTGAATTAAACCATCTCAACCATTTCATTGAAATGTATAGTCATGACATACTTTCTCAAAACACGGCATGAATTCATTGGATATAGATTTCATGTATCCCTCAAAACGTTATTATCCAACCGCTTTCCATGACACTAACAATGAGTGCCTGAATTATTTTAATATGATAAACAATTGAACTTTTATCGATATACGTTTTAAGATTAGCAAAAAATCTATGTATACGCCTACATACTAGCAAGTTGATATTATTACTAGCTAACTAAATGTTATTAATGAATATTATCGAGGTGCGACTGATTACATAGTTACATTGATCAGTATACATGCAAAGGTATTTGTATGATACATTATTGTATCTAAGTAAAAGAATAGAGTATTAGTCAGAAACTGTGTAAACCGTATTCCATTTGTAAGAAAAAGAATACCACTATATCGTCATTATGAAACGACTAAGTCGTATGACCTTTGCTTTCATGAAGTAGTTCCGCTTTTGTCGCACTATAATTATATTATGATAGATGCGTTCATGTAAGGCAAGATAAGTAGGGGTATGTGCTATAAAAATCAAGGAGAAGCGCCAGTCAGGGTATAGATATATGTATACCACTTCAATTCCATCGGCATCGATTTCGAGTATTTTTGAAAGAACATTTATTCTCGATCATCGTACGACCCTACTTTTCTTATATCTGATATATGTCCTCGTTCTGCTTACACGATTGGAAAAGCGTATTTCAGTCTGAGCGTGATGTCCAAAATGTGAATACATTATGATCCAAATATATCGGATAAATAGTTAAAATCAAAACGATACTTTTGACAAAATGTGTGTTGAAATTGTATCTTTTTCTTTCTCTTTCGAAACACTCTTTATTAATCCCGATGGAAGTGAAGGAGTAAAAGGTTATAATACTACAGTACGTTACCTGATAGATTCACTAAACAAAATACATGACAATATTAAAAGTTAGTGAAACATGTATTCACACATTTGTCTACTGTATATAATATGAGTTTCACATCGCGACATCACGGCCTTTGTTGCTTTGCGATGCCCGGCTCATAATGGTAGAAGAAGACCCAATACTCGAATCCAAACCTCAAAGTCTGTTAGGACTGGTTAAGTTGAGGAGAACTATTGGCATTCCGGATGTCAACCGGGAAACAACCTCTCATAAAAATGCACATGCCGTCACCAGGGTTTGGGCCCACTCAGAAAGGGTCATGTGGTTTCAGCTTATGTTCTCGAATTGCTAGGCCACGTCTTCTCTTAATAACTCTTCGTTGTTTAATGTAAATGTCGTACAAGGTCTTAATTTTTCAATTACTTCGAAATGTACATGCATGCAATTTTATGACAATGACTGGTGCTTACGTGATCAGCCTTTTTGTTTAAACAAGTTGAAGTTTCCATGCAACGCTATGCTGACAATTGATGGAGACCCCACGCTAAACTGCATATAAGGACGATTCGAGTTGGATAGAACCATTGCCACTCCGTAAGTCAGTCGGAAGTCTACGTCTCCTCCTTACTGCAGTGCAGTGATTTAAACCCATACAACGAGGGGCAATGCTATTTAAAGTTTCCTGCTCCAACTCTTTGGCCACGAAAACCCCTTTCATACCTAATAAAAGAAGACCAATTTACTCTTGGACGTTACCTATCCTTATACCACCCATTGCAATTACCTCTCTAATACGATTCCACTGAAGATTTACCCTTCTCATACCAACCCCCTTATGCGATTCGCATGCAGTTTCCACTTGCAATCCTCTAAAGTATCCCATTTTATACGAACCCCTTTTATGCCATACCAATTAATGTACCCCTTCCTATAGGAACCCCGCTAGTCAATGGTGCACGTACCTGCAGGCGTGTTGTTCGGCAAGACTCCGACCGAACACACGACCGACGGACAACATCCAGGGAAAGTCAGGGAGTTGTTGGTGGCGGACTGACAGTTACCACCATCGAAAATAGTCGGAACGGCCGGACATCTGGGAATACAAAGGACGCGTTAGAGATAAAGGCGTTTTTCCTTGAAATACACATAGGCCGCAGTCATTTGGTATTATGGCCTATCTTTGCTCCTGCTGTGTCTCAAGGGTGCTTTTCTCACGGATGGGAGGATGAATGGAGGTTAGAAATTAATTTCTTTCAAACTGAACACCAGCTGTTCCGTTATATGATATGCACTTGAGAATTATCATTATAAGCAAAATTAGATTTGTATTTTTTTAACGTGAGTAAACAGCTAGTAAACATATACATTATGAAATTCAATCTAAAATCATGACATCGGTTTTTAGATCCATTGCATATGACCTATATATACACAGATGAAATGACGCTTCCATAATGAGTCATGCTTTCAATAGCTACTTTTTACTGTATGGTAAACAACAAAAAGGAAATCTGTATTCTGTAAACGACGTTTTTATTTTGACTTTAAAGTGTTCTCTTCTCTGATCAAGAACCTTTAAAGCTGAATTGAATTTCACCGATAAGAAATGCTGTGTATCATGCCCACAAATTTGTTTTGGGTAGAGGCATTAACTTATTTCGTATTGTTGCCGAAGGCTCAAAGAAACCTTGTAGCCCCACACACACACACACACATCATGTTGTATTCCGGCCTAATTGTTGAACACTCACTCATAAGAAACCTTGTACTTGGTGCCAGCACCATTCGATATGTTGCTGTAGCAGACTTGTCGGTCACACGAGCCACTCGAACTTGTCCATTCGTCAAGGTGAGATCGGGGCGTCTGTGTATCGTCCAGGCAATCTGAAAAAAAGTTCGGCACTCTAAATACTAGCCCTGGAGAGTGTCAATATCTGTCTCTAAGTTGCTTCGCTACGGTGAAGTATCCATATTAAATAAGATGGAAGCATAATTAACTTATCATTGCTGAGAGACGCAAAAGAGCTAATTAAACGTCTCAAAACATTGTTTCAGGGTTCGTCGACTTGAATAACGTCCAACAAGCTGTAATTAGTAGATACTATCCGCACCATAATGCATCCCGAGTAATGATTATATCGCACAATATCAATAAGGCTTACACACGCTTAACAAATAATTAAGTCAATTAACGCGCCACTATGTTGTATATTTTGTAATATTCTAACCAAGGATTACATATAAGTAGATAACTGACTAATTAAGAGTTACATAGGCAGAACCCGAATCCTGTCACCAGTACCATTAACGGACCGATAACAGTGTATGGTCAACCTTGGTGATTTCTAACAGTGAAAGTAGAATAGGCAAATATTCACCCTTAGAATGCTAGGTAATTTTCTGAAAATAGAATTTTGTGCCATCTACTTTTTTGCGTCATTTCCAACACTAACGTCTATTTAGTGTTGTTAAGGAAAGAAACTTAAAATAGCAAACAGGTTAGATCACAGGTAAGTCGCCAATTTACTTGGCGGCTGGCCTGCATCTAACCTGTTTGCAAAAGCATGGATTCGGTTCCAGCACTTCAAGGGTTATCGTCGTGACAAATGACGTTATACATCATTTTATGATTTCCTACTGTCGCATTGAATTATTCACCCGTTTTGTTTACCTTTATATTATTTCATTTAGTTTATTCAAAACCATTTAAGTAACTGGATGAATAGAAGTGATGGCTGGTGTCATTGAATGGACAAGGTTATCGGACCAGTCTATGGTTTACCATCCTTTTCGCATATTTGCTCACCGGATCATATTGCTACACCTTGTCTGATATAATCTTTGATTCAGGACACCAAGCGTCTATTCTCTATATATCATGACAAAAGATTCGATCCGTTTGTGGGAATATGGTCCCAGTGGTCACGGTAACGTTCTTAGAACTCAGGCATCTCGGGTTCGAGTCTCATCGGTATCTCTGGTCCTAGCAAAATACTGATTAATCCATAAAATCCGTATCATAACTGACAGATTGTTGACGCGCCGAATAAGACCCATTAAAAACCAACAAATTAAACACATGGTTATTTCAAATCTTGGCACCATACCTGGTTTACGAATCGTCTATCTCAAAGCAAATGAGGCATTGTTATATTGTATCTTATCTATTATTCAGAAGAAGTCATAAACAAGCCAATTCGTCTGTTATTGATAAACTACTCCGCAGCAATTCCCTGTTACTCCTTAAGTGCTACTTTAAACCTTATCAAACGATACCACGGTGTTTCTTGAAGCTATTTTGTAAGACCTCTCCTTTCTCCGAATATGCATTGGTTAACATACATGATCCTTTAGGCATTCCTATAATCGTCTGATGAGTCGTATAACTGTGTGTTGGCGAAAATAACGATTACCACTGTGTCAACATATTCTATTTACAGTGGTTTCTCGTTAATCCGAACACGTCAGTACCCAACAAAATGTTCGGATTACCGATTCATCCGGACTAATGAAGTAGCGCATGTTCTTATACACATTAAGACACAAACGGTCTGAATACACGTGTATACTTATAACACTTTAGCAAATGCAAAATTGTCAACCGTCCCAAATAAAATAATCTTCTGATATGGCAGAAAACATTGTGGGAAAAGGAGAAATTGCTCGTCACGAGCAATTTCTCCTTTTCCCACAATGTTTTCAAAAATTGTCTGCAACAAACTGGTCAAATAATTCCTTTCCCTAACAATTTCGTTCGGATTGCGAGAAATTCGGATAATCATGGTCCGGATAAACGAGGCTTCACTGTTCATTGTATATCACGACGTTCCTGGTTTTACAAGCACTAGGTTAATGCCCTGAATTGTCTTCTAAATGATACTCTCACAGAATCTAAGGTGCAATTAGGGCTCGAACCTTGGACCGGTCTCTACGACCGCCACCCTTACCACTGGGTTACGCTGTTCCCTCGTATAACATTGATATACCCTACAGACGCTATTATTAAAAGTGATATATGATACAATGGTATTCTTGTTTCCGGATGAAATTATTGAAGCATAAGGAGAACTTGCTTACAGGGTCAACTAATCCCTTTATTACACCACTTTCAATAGTCGTGTGTATGAAATCGTGGAATGTATGGTAAAAATATATGTGGTCAGGAGTCGTTGTCCGACTGTAGCTTGAAATAGATGAACAAATGGAAGACAATCATTGCAATTAAAGTAAAAACATCATTGAATGCAAATTCAGATTACATTCATTGTGCGACGAAAGAATCACCTTTTACCAGATCACCCAGGGCGGCTAAGAAGACTTTGCCTCGAATGACATCAGTGAAGTTAGTAGGAAGTTGGTTCCATTCACGTGCAGAAATATCGGATGAGGAATCAGATATATTTGCGTCAGTGAGAACTTGCTTCTTGCAGATCATCATAATGACAGGCAGAAGAACGTTACCAGACAGACAGAGGGGCAGACATACATACATCTGCATGAATCCAAGTACGAGCATATATGCAGACAGAAAAAAAAACGACAAATAGATACACAGACAGATATGTGTACAAAAACACATATACATGTGCATTCGGACAAACATACACTGATATACAGACAGATAGACAGTGTATTGACACACTCAGTCCCACACAAACCACAGTCGCACACAAACCACAGTTGCACACAAACAGACATTCATAAAGATAGACAGTCAAACAGACAGACAGACTCACAGATAAAAGGACGAACACCGAGGCGTACAAGTGAGGATACCATTCAATAAAAACAGACGCACAGAAAGAAAACATTGGGGCTCGGCTTGACAAAATACCCATCGGAAAGAACCTTTAATTGCCGTAAAAGAAGAACATCATTCGCTAACCACGAACACATACTCACGTAAAACTGTTATATTCTCAATTCAATTAAACATACCTGAGTTAAGTTCCAGTTTCGTAACGATGGTATTCTGGGAAAACACTATATACACGTAAAAACACGATAACAAAACGAAACTTGTAAAAAGTCTACAAATGCCGAACGACGCTTTGTCGGACATCTTGAAAAATCGCTAATAAAGTAAGCCTTTAAATCAACTCATAAACTACGCATTGTCCAGGTACAATAACACGGAATCGGTAAACTCGGATGCGATCGCTTTGATTTTAAGTAGACATATAAGATGTCTATATTTAAACCTGATTGGAAGTATTGATTTTCTCCCACTATGACCTCTTTCGGTATTAAATGTGTATCGATCTCTGAGTTCTTAACGTGTACATGTAATATAAATACTTGTAGCCGGTTATCGTTTACATTTCCAAGGGACGTAAATGGGGTATGAAATTGAAACATTGATTTACAGAGTTGCCGATCTCTGTTTGTGTCTTGTGTGTTAAGCCTTGTGTCCTGGCCAATGCGTTTACCTCACACTCGGCCTAATACGATGTATAAACAAGGACAAAGGCCCAAGGCTAAAGCGACTTTTGTCAGACGACGCCGAGGAACTATAGATTCTGCTTCAGTCGATTCCTTTCCCCCTAAAAAACTAAATAATGAGAATGGTCTTATTCACGCGTTTTTTCAAAGATATTTTTTGTCACATCCTATCTTGTTTGAAATAATTGGAATGGTCACGTCGCCATTATTCAAATAGATTTCATCAAAATAGGATAGACATAGGTAATGAGGAAGAATTTTCCTTTTTCAGTAGAACTATCAACCGTTGGAATGCCTTGCCTCCTGGCATCATTGCACTATCCGGACCAAAGTTCAGTCATGCTGTGAGCCAGATTGAACACATATCACCATGGAATGCCTTGACTCCTGGCATCATTGCACTATCCGGACCAAAGTTCAGTCTTGCTGTGAGCCAGATTGAACACATATCACCATGGAATGCCTTGACTCCTGACATCATTGCACTATCGGACCAAAGTTCAGTCTTGCTGTGAGCCAGATTGAACACATATCAACATGGAATGCCTTGACTCCTGGCATCATTGCACTATCGGACCAAAGTTCAGTCTTGCTGTGAGCCAGATTGAACACATATCACCATGGAATGCCTTGCCTCCTGGCATCATTGCACTATCCGGACCAAAGTTCAGTCTTGCTGTGAGCCAGATTGAACACATATCACCATGGAATGCCTTGCCTCCTGGCATCATTGCACTATCCGGACCAAAGTTCAGTCTTGCTGTGAGCCAGATTGAACACATATCACCATGGAATGCCTTGCCTCCTGGCATCATTGCACTATCCGGACTAAAGTTCAGTCTTGTTATGAGCCAGATTGAACACATATCACCATGGAATGCCTTGCCTCCTGACATCATTACACTATCCGGACCAAAGTTCAGTCTTGCTGTGAGCCAGATTGAACACATATCACCATGGAATGCCTTGCCTCCTGACATCATTGCACTATCCGGACCAAAGTTCAGTCTTGCTGTGAGCCAGATTGAACACATATCACCATGGAATGCCTTGACTCCTGGCATCACTGCACTATCCGGACCAAAGTTCAGTCTTGCTATGAGCCAGATTGAACACATATCACCATGGAATGCCTTGCCTCCTGACATCATTACACTATCCGGACCAAAGTTCAGCCTTGTTGTGAGCCAGATTGAACACATATCACCATGGAATGCCTTGCCTCCTGACATCATTGCACTATCCGGACCAAAGTTCAGTCTTGCTGTGAGCCAGATTGAACACATATCACCATGGAATGCCTTGACTCCTGGCATCATTGCACTATCCGGACCAAAGTTCAGTATTTCTGTGAGCCAGATTGAACACATATCACCATAGATATACCCGCCCTGTTTTAAACTTATTTTTAACCCATCCTTTCTCTGTTTTATTCTTACATGCTTTTAACTTGTCTTTCCAACGTCGTGTCAGCTGACGCGCGTCAACGTCTATTTTTCCCAGTAGGGGTTTGACTTAAAGGCAGATAGATAGGTAGACAGCAAGACGAACGCGCCTCTTATCATGTATTCATATTTTGTATAGAAATATTTCATAAAGTGCTTTTTATGATACAAGTTCCTATAGTCAAATAGTGCTTTTTCTTCTAAAATTAAATGTATGAATTTCCGTCAGCTTGTTATAAATGTTCAAGATGCAAGTTCTTTAAACATGAGTTAAAGGGTCTGACGCGTAGACCGGAGAAAAGGTCAAGAGACAGAGCACATGCGGTCAACCGATCTTATGGTACCCCGATCCACAACCACGCAAAACTGAAAGTCAGGGAACCATCGGCTGCTGGACGCTTTGTTTATGAACGCTTTTCTAAACAATAGTATCGCTCACATGTTAAAAGGTCACATGTAAATCACGTGATTGATCTTGTGTTCACGAAATGTTCACACGAAATCATGCTTTAGACGTGAATAACTGACCGCAAGGTCAGATCGGACTTGATCACTTGTGTGAAAACACTGGAAACTTATCAACATATAGTTGAGAACAGTTGTGTCTGATATAACGTGTTGGATGGAAATTGTAGAATTTGGACATAATCATATGATTATCTAGGAACTTGTGTATATTTAAATGAATTAGTTTGTGTATGTATATGTGTTTAAATGTTAACATTATTGAGCCTTAGAATACAAATGTTTGTATAATATGCGATTGATTGAGGGCTAAACGGCGACTTCTATGTATCAATGGTTGAGTGTTCGAAAGAAATGCAACCGTAAATACATTCGGAAAAATCGATAGAAACATTTGTAATTTGTGCAAGTAATCGGGAATCTTAGTGCTACACACAAACGTCGATTTACAAATAATTGAATATATGATGGAATTTCCCGTGTGAATAGATCCGAAAGATTCAATGATTTAAACATTCATAATTTGTACTATGTGCTAGTAATCAAGATCTTGTGATAATCATCGTACCTGCAAAACGAGAACACTGCAGCCATGATCGAAAGGAAGAATTCCAGCGGAAACGTATTCCTTAGGCAGAACTCCGTCGGTAAGTTCTCAAAACATAGCGGCGTGCAGAGACAGCGAGCCCTGAGCGTGATGGTAAAACAAAACACCAATTTCAACCTGGTTCACGCAGGAAAAGACCCCAACAACAACAACACCGGGCACGGCAGCGCCGCGATCTGCCCCAAATCGGCGGACAGGAACGAGAACACTAACCACATCCGGTTAAAGCATCTGTTACTCAAGCACAGCAAGATTGGATTTATTGATAATTTTTCCAATCTAAACTTGAGTCCCATTATCCGGAAAATCAGTGCGAGTGATCAGCTCGTGAATACAGCGTTCCTGCAGAAGAGCATCGAATATGATGACGTCATCAGCTCGAAGATCATCGAGACGAGCGACTTTGAGCTGGGCCAAGTCCTGGGATCTGGTGGATTCGGCGCCGTGTACGCGGGAACCTTCCGCGGGAAGAAAGCCGCGATTAAGGTGATGTTTTATTTTATCTTTCCTTTTTTTACTTGTTTCCCACTTGTTTCAGGCCGTATTAATTAATAGCTTAAGTTAGCATTGTCACACATAACATACATGAGCCAATTGGGAAACGGATATTGGGGTATAGGACTCTGTAGGGGCTGCCCTGTCGTTCTAAGGCCCAACACCCTCAATGCATCACTGTAATAAGTAATAAGTCGACCATGTTGTGTTTATTGTACTTATTGTCTTTAAGAGGAATCATAAAATAAAGGAGGGAACACAAAATAAAGTGCCTATAGAATCCATTTGAGCTATATAAACTTACTACTCCGATCACCGCTGTCGTTTGAAGATATTCCTTTCATGAACTTTGTTTCTGTCTTTCTCTCTCGCCAATATTTGTTAAGTCTACTGTCGAACTTATATTAAACCATTACAGCACAAAATAACGGCATTTGACTAGTTTGTTGCGGACAACTCTGGAATTTTTTTTCTCCTTTTCCCAAAATGTTTTCTACCATATCAAAAGATTATTTTTCAATTTCATCACGTTTTCAAATGTCGTCTGCAAACGCTTTCAATTTGGGACAGTCGACAATTTGGCGATTGGTAAAGGATTAACAGGTTTGATATGTTTTTGACGAATTTACGCTTGCAAAGTAAACAGAGATGTTCGAATAATGAGAAACGTTTAATTTTAATAACAAACTTCATTAGAGGTAACACTTTTCTTGAATAAAACGTTAGATTATCTCGGGATTTACGTACTCGTGACAAGGTGAACATGGTAAACAATTATATGTTTAGAAATAATACCATTGAAAGCCAGGTCCAAATTATTAACACGATAGAGAGAGTTTTAAACTGTACACACAAGGTTGCAAAAGGTGTTGCTTATTAAAAGGTCCGTGTTTATCTCTTTGATGGATTTGATTATTCATCGTATTGTGTTTTTGTAGTTGAGAGCAAAACTATGCTTACTATTTTTAAATATTCTTAGTATAGACTAGTATCATTAGCAATTCGGCTAACATCACAATGTATGCTGTCGTCATTGTTCTCTTAATGTCTCTGTCTGTCTGTCCACTCGCCGTCTGTATGTTCCGCATTACTGACGTCGCTGTCTGCATTGTTCTTTGAATGTATCTGTCTGTCTGTCCGCTCGCTCTCTGTCTTTTTTGTCTTTCTACATCTTGCTGTTTGTCTGAATTGATGTCGATCTGTCTCAAATTGTGCATACCCACCGTCTGTAACGCATCTGTTTGTCGAATAATTGTTCACATTTTCATTGGTTCAACCGTGATGAATATTCATATTGAGGCGTGTTGTCGACTTGCCGATTCCGAGAGCGGTCAATTGAATGAACAAGTGTTCGGCATATTGTATAGAAGTTCTTTTGCAATAACGAAAGCTAATAACATTTATCTGAATCACTAAGAATTTAACAATAACATATCTGACCACCATTCAGGTGATGCACAAGTACACGAAGAACCCGGCCGCTCAGAAGGAGAGCTTCAAGGCGGAGTTCCACGTCATGCGTTTCAATCACCCGAACATCGTGAAGACGCTTGCAGCCACACACATCGACAAGTTCGACGAAGGTGCTTGGGTGGTGATGGAGTACGTGGGAGCGTCCAATCTCCGCACGCTTCTCAACGACCCGGAGGAAGTGTTCGACCCGGCGCGCTGTCTCAAATTCTCGCTCCAGATCGCAAGCGCTCTGTCTTACGCCCACAAGAACAGAGTGGCGCATCTGGACCTGAAACCCGCCAATGTTCTCATCACGGAAGACGGTGACTGCAAGGTTGGCGATTTCGGCTGTTCCCAAAGGGTGGAACTTGACGCCGGTGTAATTAGTCCTACCAACCGGTCCATTTTGACGGGGACATTTGCATACCGCGCACCGGAACTCCTTCGCGGGGAAGCCCCTACGTTCAAAGCGGACGTCTACTCGTTTGGTGTGACGATGTGGCAGCTGAAGGCGAGGGATTCCCCGTTTATAAATAGAAACCAGCATGTTGTGATTTTCGGAGTGGTTGCGCATGGTCTTCGCCCGCACGATCCGAACCCCTCGGAGTCGGACCCATTCGAGCTGAGTTACAAAGATTTGTATAAGCAGTGTTGGCACGCTTGTCCGATGGGGCGTCCGTCCGCCCACGAACTGGTAGATATTCTGTTAGTATGGAAAACGTACGTATAGTGTGGTGAAAATACAAGTCTCTATATGAGTACAGGAAACCTTAACGTGTTTGTCTTTCTAATGAAATTATTTTAGATTGGTTAGTCTCGTTTGCAGTCAAAGAGATAGACATGCACATCACTAAAGCATGTTCCATTCGAAGAGATTCATTGAGGTACTGTTTGTCTGGAAGATTTGTGTTTTGTTTAACATAGTGACGAAAGTAACAAGTCTGGTATGGAAACAAACAGACAGGCAGAAGACTATAAACATGTCTGTTCTGAAGAGATTTGTTTATTGGCTGTGTAACTGGAAAACTTGTGTTTTGTGTAACGTTGTGAAGATAAACAGTTATAATCCAGTAATCAAAGAGACAGACTTATAACACGATGAAGATTATTGGCAATATATCTGAGTTGTTGTTCACCTGGAATACTTGTGTTTTGTGTAACGCTGTGAAGGTAAACGGATATAATCCAGTAATCAAAGAGACAGACTTATAACACGATGAAGATTATTGGCAATATTGCTGAGTTGTTGTTCACCTGGAATACTTGTGTTTTGTGTAACGTTGTGAAGATAAACAGTTATAATCCAGTAATCAAAGAGACAGACTTATAACACGATGAAGATTATTGGCAATATTGCTGAGTTGTTGTTCACCTGGAATATTTGTGTTTTGTATAATGTAGTGATTATAGTGATAAATCATCATCTAAACAGACTTTAAATCAGGTCTCATTCTGATGATGTTTGCTATGTTGCTTCCCATCTGCAAAACTTGTGTTTATTATGGCGAAGTTAACAAAGAAAGGTTGTATTCCTTCGTCAGCCGACAGCCATACAAAAGACTCGAACATAACACCTGTGTAGAGATGTGTTGACCTTATATCAGTCTGAACGTACATAAAACTTTATTAATTCCTTCAAATACGATTTCTAGTTCAGAACCATAGCCTAGTTCTGATTGACCAAGGAAAGCCGTTACATTACTGGAAAATAATCAATACGGCGTTAAACACCATAAAATTGATATAAGTCAATGAATGTATTTTAGAAGCATCAAGAAATAAATAAAAGATTCCACATAACGAACGTTTTCTCATTCTGTCAAACGGTATTCATCTACGAATACATCCATCATTATATTTTATGGTTTATTTGTGTCAGTATAAAGAAAATTCGAGTTTTGCCCTTTACCAGCCTGCTCTTGCTTTTAATTCATACCTCAATAAGAGGTAAGATTGATAAGAAAAATGAGTATCTGGCAACATAAGGTTATCTGGCAACATAAGGTTATCTGGCAACATAAGGTTATCTGGCAACATAAGGTTATCATTTATCCATTTGAATTACATTTTGAAACAAGAATTAGCTAAAGATGAAAAATAAAACGTGTATGTACAAATATGTGACCAGTTTCCGTTTGGATTTAAAACAGGTTCAGATATTTTTTTTTCTATTTTGTACAGTTTACAAATGTTTACCATATCATATCTGTAAAGCTTATCATATACATACTGATGTACATAATGATAGTGACGTAATATCTGTACATATTACTCTACATTATCCTCTATAAAGTATAAATTTATACATAAACATACTCATTTTCACATTTTTGCAACGTCTACATTTGACGTGTGTACAGTTTATACAGTTCTACATTTCACTACTGGATAGTTTATAATGATAAACATTTAATACCTGTATAGTATATATGTTATACATTACATTGTTGATTAGTTTACTATGTTATACATTACATTGTTGTTTAGTTTACTATGTTATACAATTCATCTATAATTTGTTTCTAATATTCTACATTTCACTTCTGTATAGTCTATAATGTTATACATTTCACTTCTGTATATATGTTATACATTACATCTTTGTGCAGTTTACATCCATAATGTGTTTCTAATGTTATACATTTCACTTTTGGAATGTTCTATAAAATATTTGTACAGCTCATCTCTGTAAAGTTTATAATGTTATACATTTAATGTATTCATAGTACATGTATATGCTATAGATAACGTGGCAGTCCAGTTTGGCATGGCATACATTTCGCCTATGCTTAGTTTCTTATGTTATACATATTGCTTTTGAAATATTCCGTAAAGAATATCTGTTTATCTCACCCCTGTACAGTTTATAATTATTCTCTCTATCATTCCTACTTCCCCTTTCTCTCCCTCTCTTCTTTTTACTCGCTCTATTGGTACCTTTTTCTATCTGTCTTTTTCTGTGTCATGCTCTGTATATTTTTCTTTCTCTCTCTTTCTCTTTCATTCTCTCCCTTTATCGTATATTTGCTTTTTCAATCTTTATGTCGCCCTACAGATCTGTCATATCTCTCTGTCTCTGTCTGTCTCTCTACCTGTCTCTCCCTCTTTCTGTCTCTCTCTCTCTCTCTCTCTCTCTCTCTCTCTCTCTCTTTATCTTTCTCTCTCTTTCTCTCTCTTTCTCTTTCTCTTTCTCTCTTTCTCTTTTTTGAATAGTTAGGTCATGATTTCTTTATTTTGCGGAAGATTGTTATTTTACATTTTATACAGTTTCACTAGTTCTTTTATAAAAAGAAAATGAAATATATTTTAAAATGATCAACTTGACGTTGTTATTGTGTTCATTTCTGCTTTGCATTACAAAACGTATGTCTTGGGGGCTCCTGGGAAGCGTTGAAATGATTGATTTCAGTTGGCGAAAATAAATTACCATATTTTCTTAAATTGAAATGAATTATGTCAACGCTTATGACGGGTGAACACATGTCCAGTCAAATATTTGTGCGATAATGATATGCAAAAAAAAATAATAGCTAAAAAACCGTATTTCTATGGGTTATTTAGATTTAGATTAGTGTCTACCAAATGAATCGTTTACACAGTAACTAATTTCTATATCATGTTCATGAACAGAACAGAACAGAACAGATTTTAATTTCTCGACTTGTACATAGTACATCATCATACATACATAGCACGAAAAACAAATATTTCACATGGTGAATAAAAAAAGTTACATATCATGAGGATGAATTCAAAAGAAAAAATACAACAACAACAACAACTATACAATTGAATTTCTGAGTGAAAAGGCTTCCTTTGCGTGTTTTGCAACTCTAAATAGTGTATTTTTATCTGTTGATTTAATGAGTTCAATAAATTTAAACATATTTGGTTTGTTATAGTAAAATTTCTTCAAATTCTTTTTCCGTTGATTATTAAAACAAACACAGACACAAATAAATGCCATAGTTCCATTACACGATTATAAAACGGGGACTTATATGTGCACCAGTTCTCTAGTGTTATGTAACTTTTTAGATCTGCGATGTCATTTAGGACAGTCGAAATTTGGCCGTTTGGTCAAGGGTTAAGAAGAACCCGCCAACGTTTCTTTATTGGTTATTTGGAGTTAAATACCGCGTCAACAATTGTTATGTCGAGATACTTGTTAATAGGCTAGGGGCCTGAGGCGCCTTGTCATAAGACAATCAAACTTAGGCAAGGGTACCTGTAGGGCTCGAACCCTGAACCACCGAGTCCTAAGACTGTCTACTTGACCACCTGGCCGAAAGCACATACAAAGGCAAACTCTAACAAACACCCGTGAAATGGCTGGGTTATTGACCACTTCAATATTACAGAAATCCTATTGAAAACAACGTTAAAATTCATCTCAATTAACAATTCAGATGTAGGAAACGTTCAACAGAATTATAGAAAATTGAACGCTTTGTTTCAATATAAAATTGTTCTATTAGACCTTCAAATGTTTTTTTTAGTTATCCTGCATCATTAACTTCATAAACGCATGCTTTGGTGTATTAACAAACAATATTCTAACAAAAATGGTTCATCAATTATTGATCAAAATATAATTAACTGATGAATCATCGCAAAATTTCACTTCCGGAAATTGCGTGACGAAGGCATCTTTCTAAAAGCGAAAAAAGAAGTCTAAATATGAATTGGTATAATGTCTAAAACGCTGTGCTAAATTTCTGAAAAAGACAAAGTCTGTTTAATGGCATAAACTATGCTTAATTTGAAAAGCAGAAACAGATTCATCGGAAATCAGAACGTATTTAACTACAATGTAGTAGCATACATACCTCAGTTTCGCAGTTAGTCTATATTATAGTGATATATCATATATTTTGTTGCTTATGGTTTCATGAAATTGACTTTTTGAGACATCGCCATTTCAAAAAGTCAACTAAAACTGACTGGAAATTGTATGGAAAAGGAAGCAAACGGTCTTTGATTTCCCTGTGGCGACTTTTTGCTTTATTACCATTTCAAAAGGTCGCTCATCGCTATGGAATAGGGCTCTTGCGTCAAGAACGGACAGTTGCACATACAATTAGTCAATAAATTAACCATATCATGCTGTTTTCTCATTAACAGGGAGGGCAGAATTAGTCAAAGGTCACACAGATGATAAATGTTTGATTTTGTCAAAAGGAAATGACGCCGAGGGAAGGCGTAGAAATCTACCCGTTGAGCCGAAGGCGAGTTTGATAACTGTATTAAGCTTTGCCCGATACGTTATTCCATGCAAATACACCGTCGTTTATTCATCCTGTCAACTACATTAATTTTAATTTAACTCATTTCAAAACAATAACATTTGACAGTTGTCCATTTTGTTGCAGGTGATTCTTGAAAACATTGTTAGAAAAGAAAAAAATGTTCTTTTCCCATAATGCTTTCTGTCCTATCAAAAGATAATCTTTCAATTTAATCAAATTTTGAAATAACGTCAACAAACTCTTTCAATTTGGGACAGTCGCAAAAATGGCATTTGGTAAAGGGTTGGATGAAAAAATCAAATAAAGATCGGAAAGGAGAAAAAATGCTTAAAACCAACATTGGCATGCATGCAGCGACCCCGTGATCATGTGACGAGTAATGAAAATGTTACATGACGCCCAACTTGAATGATCCAAGCTGTAACTGCGTGACTGAAATATCAAGTCTGGATCATTCGGACTAATCCTAATACGAATGATTCAGGCGTAGATATTTCAGTCACGCAGTTATAGCTTGGATCATCCGAAGGATTAGTTCGAATGATCCAGACGTAGATTTTTCAGTCACGCAGTTATAGCTTGGATCATCCGAAGGATTAGTTCGAATGATCCAGACGTAGATATTTCAGTCACGCAGTTATAGCTTGGATCATCCGAAGGATAAGTTCGAATGATTCAGACGTAGATATTTCAGTCACGCAGTTATAGCTTGGATCATCCGAAGGATAAGTTCGAATGATTCAGACGTAGATATTTCAGTCACGCAGTTATAGCTTGGATCATCCGAAGGATTAGTTCGAATGATCCAGACGAAGATATTTCAGTCACGCAGTTATAGCTTGGATCATCCGAAGGATAAGTTCGAATGATTCAGACGTAGATATTTCAGTCACGCAGTTATAGCTTGGATCATCCGATGGATAAGTTCGAATGATTCAGACGTAGATATTTCAGTCACGCAGTTATAGCTTGGATCATCAGAAGGATTAGTTCGAATGATCCAGACGAAGATATTTCAGTCACGCAGTTATAGCTTGGATCATCCGATGGATAAGTTTGAATGATTCAGACGTAGATATTTCAGTCACGCAGTTATAGCTTGAATCATCCGAAGGATTAGTTCGAATGATCCAGACGAAGATATTTCAGTCACGCAGTTATAGCTTGGATCATCCGAAGGATTAGTTCGAATGATCCAGACGTAGATATTTCAGTCACGCAGTTATAGCTTGGATCATCCGATGGATAAGTTCGAATGATTCAGACGTAGATATTTCAGTCACGCAGTTATAGCTTGGATCATCAGAAGGATTAGTTCGAATGATCCAGACGAAGATATTTCAGTCACGCAGTTATAGCTTGGATCATCCGAAGGATTAGTTCGTATGATCCAGACGTAGATATTTCAGTCACGCAGTTATAGCTTGGATCATCCGAAGGATTAGTTCGAATGATTCAGACGTAGATATTTCAGTCACGCAGTTATAACTTGGATCATCCGATGGATAAGTTTGAATGATTCAGACGTAGATATTTCAGTCACGCAGTTATAGCTTGGATCATCCGATGGATAAGTTTGAATGATTCAGACGTAGAAAACAACAAACCAAGGGTTTAAAACATGGCCAACACCGACAAAATATCAAAAACAGTCAAAACACCCCATCCCTCTTATGTCCTAAAAGCATACAATTAACACTCAAAGTAACATTGTAAATTTTCAAGAACTACTTTTTACTGTTCAACGGCCTCCGGAAGTAATTCTTCACTGTACTCTGACCTGTAAGACAAGAGTGATTTATTATTCAGACACTTACACCCAATGACCAAACACCCGTCACGTGACATTGGACAATAATCTTCTGATAGGGCATAACACATTGTGGGAAAAGGAGAAATTGCTCGTATGGAGCAATTTCTCCTTTCCCCACAATGTTTTCCAGAGTCGTCAGCAACAAAGTGGTCAAATGTCGTTATTGTTTGGTAATGGGTAAAACCAGAGAAGAGTACGTAGTCGTGTCTATCAACGTGAACCCAGCTGGCCATGTCAAATCTGTATCGGAGTAGATAATCCCACCTTGTTGACCTAGACACGTGGCCGTGTTGGTGCCTTTGCTACTTACAAATAGTTTAACTCTTAAGTTTACCTTCACATCACCAGGATCGTAAAGAGCAATTTCTCCTTTTTCCACAATGTTTTTCCAGAGTTGTCTACCACAAACTGGTCAAATGTTGTAATTGTTTGGTAATTGGTTACGGTAGCTGCAATATTGCTTTTCCCCCGACTATTTCTAAATGTTGGCAGCTTTAGATTATGAAGCAAGATTAAACAAGTGTGATATCGAAATCGTCATCATCATTTAAAGGCCCATAAAAGGAGAATAATGCTATATCAAACTATATAATTTGGTTAAATTTTGGACAGATTCAAATAGTTATCACCAAAAAACACCATCAGCACAACAAAGATGTGAAAGTAAACCAGAAATAATCAAGATTAGCAAGTTTTATAATTCAGTTTTCCTGATTCTTCACCTCTGACCTCGACAGTTGATACACACATTTTTGAACCAACCAATCAGAATTTGTTATTTTGAATATGTAAACAAACTTGTTGTTGATAAACATGACTGACTTGGAGACAATGAGTCTATTTAATAGTGTTTCAAGGCATTTCTAAACTAATTATCATGACTTTTATGAACATAATAAAAGAACTCCACATATTTTTTCAGTAATTTATTTGTGCTCCTCTCCGTTGATGTACTTTTAATCCTAGAAACAAAACTATATCTTAACTTATTAATTCGCATTAATCATACTGCAAAAGTGACTGACCAAATTAACTATGTGAAATGATATTCAATTGTCACATATACAGTAAACTCCTTAAATTGGACGCTCACATGAATGTGTCATAAGCCCATAACCAAAGACCCCTGTATCCCTGCTTTTATGTGCGAGGTTATGGAAATGCCCTAGTTATTGGTGATGAATTTTTCTACAAAAGACGGGACAAATAGTCTCAAATGGTCCAAAGCACCATTGTAGGAGGCAATTCATGCGAATCGCTTTTTGGTCATTTTGGTGCGAGCCCCTTTTGTGTCGAACTCGAGACGGTTTTCGTAAGAAACAAGCTTGACACCACTGTGTCACCGTTATGGTATAAAGCTATTTTCATGAACTCGACTAAAGTAAATACATGATACATTATTCTTAACCCTTTCCCAAACGCCAAATTTTCGACTGTCCCAAATTTAAAGAGTTTGCAGACGACATTTCAAAATATGATGAAATTGGCATATAATCTTCTGCTGGATAGAAAACATTGAGGGAAAAGGAGAAATTGCTCGTATGGAGCATTTCTCTTTTTCCCGCAATGTTTTCCAGAGTCGTCACCAACAAAGTGGTGAAATGTCGTTATTGTTTGGGTAAGGGTTATATACGATGCATTCATTTTGAAATAACTCTCTCGCGCTAGCCTCCAATTTTGAATTATGTTCAATAAAAGAAATGTATTTCTTATACTTTGATAGGGTCATACGTAAATATGTTAAATAACATATTAAGGTCAAATGCTGATAGATTGACTGAACTTTGACGTTGAACCAGTCCTATTTTCCAGTATTGAATAATGTGTTGAAAGACGTCTCCTATAGCTACGTCATTTTAGTGATAAAACCCGATCGCCTCCACCTTAGTTGTATATATTCACCGACCTTTTGTCCATGACAGTATGCCCATCGCAGAAGTGTCTTACTTTATGCCGTGAGGGCAACCATAACAACCCTGGAAAACATTGTGGGAAAAGGAGAAAATGCTCGTAAAGAGCAACGGCTCCTTTTCAAACAATGCATTCTACCTTATCAGATTATTTTTCATTTTCATCACATTTTGAAGACCTGATATATGGATAATAGACTTAACCGAATATAACAACACTCCCCCCCCCCCCCATCTTCTTTATCATGCAAGCTTTTGCATGTAGCTATTATGTATGGCTAATTTCATACATGTTTAACATTCTTTTATCATAATGGAAAATGAATCCGATGAACGGTTTCTCCATATTGAAATTTCAATCATCAGAATTCATTCTAATCTTCGAAACATTCTGAAATCTTCAGTAGAACAATTGCAGTACTTGTTGGGGTTTTGGGGTCGTGCGTGGCACCGTGGTTAAGGTGAAAGACTTGTGACACGGGGGTATTAGATTCAATCCTTATCAGAGATACTGGGATTTATCATGAGAAAACCCTTGGGATATGCCAAGTACCGATGAAATTCAAAAAAGCCGTTAGATAACTTAACTTGTATTGACAAGGCGTTCAGCCCCAATTGAAGATATCCGAACTTGTAAGCTTCATGTGCGTTTATTGATTGGAAGTATAGTCTAAAACGATTTTCTTAACGCTTTACGGGAAGGAAATCATACATCATAAACACTGTAATAAAAGGAGTATATGCCTACAACAAGTGTTTTATTTTCTTTTGCAATGAGTTTAAGTTTTTGTTAAAGCATACCTTCTTTTAATAATCTTAAAATTACTTTACTTAGTTATTTTTTCCCTTAATCTTAAAGACATTAACAGAAGGCACAATTCACACCGAGGCCATTTCCATTATGTTCATTTTTTAAATCATTCATGCAGATATTCGACACTGAACGCAATTATCAAACTGACAACAATTTTTAATGACATAAGCATCGGATTTCTAAAACATTAGACTGATTCTCGAGTTGTGGTCATTAGTGTTCTACATAGCCATCTAATAATGAAGCCGGCCGGACAAGATGGCGTCTTGCAGCATTTTCCCGGTGCAGGCTCGTTCAAGTGACACTCCGAAGGCAGTTTCCAGGTAGAACATCTGAAATGAAGCGCGAAATGTAGGGTATGTTATTCCGGCGGCTGTTCTTTTGGGTTAACCCTTTACCAAACGCCAAATTGAAAGAATTTTGCAGACGACAATTCAAAATGTGATGAAATTGAAAAAATATTCTCCCGAGAGAGCAGAAAACATTGTGGGAAAAGGAGAAATTGCTTTTTAAGAGCAATTTCTCCTTTTCCCACGATATTTTCCAGAGTCGTCTGTAACAAAGTGGTGAAATGTCGTTATTTTTTGGAAGTGGATCAAAGGGCGCACTTTGTAACCGTTGGCAGGTGAGATCACTCACACTTTCTCCACGCTATGATTTCTGATTGCGCAATTCTTCACCATATATAAGCCGGCAATTTCAACTGTCCGTTAAAGCTTGAGCACAAGCTGAGCAATACAGATACTTGATTTTGCCAACACTGAATGCTTTCGAAAAATATTGTTTCCAGCAACCGTGTAATGAAGGCATCTTTCTAAAAGCGAGAAACAAAGGAAAAACGAAAATGGGTATACCATCCGAAACGAAATACTACTTTTCTGAAAAAGACAAAGTCTGTTTAAATGTCGTGCAGTTTACTTTAGCTGTAATACAAAAATGTCTTTTGTAAGATATCAAGATGTGTTATGAATGTTATTATACATACATCAGTTTTGCAGTTAGTCTATTTCCGCCAAAAATCTGCAATTCATTCTCTACGGAATACCTGCTTTGATTACTTGAACGACAACCAACGGGGTTATCGCGTATATATGAGTATGTTTGTATTCAATATTGTTGCACATAGTCTATGCATTTTAGGGCTATATTACGCCATTGTTGGGTTTATTTAAACTTATTTATTTCACATCGATACTGATTTAAAAACAAGGTTTTACAATTTTAGGTTAATCACTCTCCAATGTGCTTCCGAAATAAACACCTAGTTCTCGCGCCGAATGTGAATTAATGAAAGATCTCAAAGCGGACCCGAGGCATCTCTTGGGATTCGAACATCATAAGTAACTGGCATGGCCTTCATGTACTCCTATTTCTGTTATAACACAGATGCAAACGGAGGACAAAAGGAGGAATTGCTCGTTCGAATGTCACGAATCTTTAACGATATCCACCACATACCTGCTTCGTGTTGGTGATGGTAGAATGACGGCATGTTGTTCATCTTTATATTGACCATGTTGCATAGGCAATCTCTTTATTGCTATTTCGAAAACAACTTGCATGTTTTCATAATATTGACTGTTTGAGATTCTGCCATTTCAAACAGTCAAATAACCGCTCATTCTGGCCCTTATGTACAGCAAAATGACTGGGCTTCCTTCATATATGAGTATCCGGACATTGTTTTAATGATCGAGCAATCACTGACGCGATGTTAAAACAAATAAATCTAATATATTTTACTCCATTAAAATGATAATTTCACAGATCTATGAGGTGTCTAAACAGGCTTTTACAACTTATTGGAGTTTTTTTTGCTAGGATTAAAAGGAAAGAAAACGAGAATTGTTCATGATACCAAATTTTTATGCACCCAACCCGACGCCCTATTATCTCCAAACCCTTTGTCCTAAAAGACATTAATCCTTTGACCGGTGCCATTTTTGGATCGATAACTAGGTTCCGTATAGCATTATTTATTCGAGATATACGGCACTAATCACGTCTGATACGCACGATTAATAAGGTCATGAGTACGTCATGACCTGTGACGTCATGCACACATCAGTCTATAGGCCTTTTCAGAAACGTGGTTTGTCTCCCTTTGAAAAATCGGGCCACATTCGGAATACCTCCACTTCCGGGTATTACTTTCGAAAGAAGAATGTGGGCAAAGGCAAAGAAAACGATCGCTATCGATCGGATTTTGAAATTTATAAGCTTCATGTACCAAAATTAAAGATTTACATACGAAAACATCAACAGAATGATTTGTTGTTGGCTGTTGCCAAGCCTCGTTATAAAAGGAAATTAGATTAAATTGAATTTAATGAGACCCGAATAGCGCACCGCAGTTCAGTTAAAACATGACATTCCGTGTGAAAAAAAGGCAAATAAGTATATGTTTTTGTCTGAATTAAATGCTTTAACAGATCAAAAATGTGTTAATCGGCTTGTTGATGGAAGGAAAGAATGAATGGAACACATATTTCTAGAATGTTATTACAAATTTGCATTAAATTCGATTTACGGATTTTAAATAAGATAGAACAAACATCAGCACTTTTGTCAATAATGTGTAGAGGTTATGTTTCTCCAATAAGTATAATATTCTCTTTTCTTAAAATTGAAATTTGTCGTATAAATAAAGTACCTAAAATAGAGAATTAGTTGTTATATGAGGTTCTCTGTCAGCCTACCTTTTGATGATATATCGTATCCAAATATTAAGGGCTATGAAAACAGTCCCAGTCCATTTTTTCCACCTGTTGAAACTACATTCAAATAACGCTCACTAAATAACGAGGGACACAGGATTGTGGAGATCCTTCATATGTTTAAAGGACCTCAGATTGCCGATGGTTAATTACACTATCTCTCGGTCGGCTAAACAATAAAGGGTGTGATTAGAACATATGGTGCAAACGTGGCAGATTGGTGTTAATTTGCATCAAGACTCTTAATCCTTGTGATAGCCAAAGTTTGTTAATTAACCCTTTGTATGTAATTAAGAAGGAAAACTGGCAACAATCCATTGAATTTAAAAGAGATTACAAATGTGTATATTATCATTCTAATGATATATAATTACAAAACACAATCGTTCTTGTTAAACAACAATTATAAGAGACATTTAATCAAAAGATTACTACGCAATTAATTAAAGTTCAAAGTAAGAGAAACAATATTTCTAGCAAATCTTTGAACTATTTATCAATATAATTACAAGGCAAAAAGTCGTCAACAAAGTAAGTGAAATGTTCCAAATAAACCCTTATTGCCGAATCTGACTCTTAAGTCTGTTTAAAAGTATACTTCAAAGACCAGGGGTGGTTCAAAGTTTTTTTGGTTTTTTTTTCGTTGCTTAAAAGAAGCCTCGTTTTACATAATGTAATTCTGTATTACATCGCATGAATTATAAAGTCATAACTATTTGGGGTAAAACAGAACAAACTAAACATACATGTCGGCAGATCAAGACATACGGGTTCAACAAATATGAAACATAGGACAAAGGCAAATGAATTTTCTACATAAGGACTTCCCATTTAGTCTACATCCCATAAAGGTTTCAATTCCCACGTTGTCTACATACTTAATTGCCAAAAGATCTACAGTTAAAAGAAATAATTCATTTCATTTTTAATTGATTAAAATATCTTCAAAATATTTAGATAATTCTGGATCTGCAAAATTTGTTAGAAGCATATTACGAGAAATAGACCAACATAAGAAAACTATTCTTTTCTGGATCTACACTTTATACCTATTTTTCTTTCCCACCGACCCTCCATAGAATAAGTGATTATAGGTTGGATTGATTTTCTTCTCAATTAGTGTCAAGAACAACCCAATTTTCACGTGTAGGTGAGATGGAACTTCTGTCTGAAATGGTGTGAAAATTGGTAAAATAGACTTTAGACAAAATGGGAATAAACCTTGTACATAACAAAACGACCTGACACTCAGTAACATAGGGAATTAACTCATAAAGGATTGATGCGTATTTGGTCGAATATAGGAGGTATAAAAAAGATCGTATATGTTATTTCCTACGTTATGCAGTTGACCAATAAAAGAAGCAATAAAACCCTCGACGTGAAAGATATGTATCTTTTGAAGCTTGCCGAAATACACAGGCGCGCATCACACCATGTTTCGTTGACACATAGTTGTGTGTTTTATTGCTTCGAGGCATGCCATTGGTTGCTATATAATGACGAAATCATATTTTGATTGGCGTTGCAAAGTCAGATTAGGGTAAATCGTTCTGCTTGAAGGGTCTTGGAAACAGTAGTTCTAAGTAGAGTGAATGGTATGGACATGTTTTAAATCAGAGGAATCTAACGTTGACTCGGTAGGTGTAATTATTGTTGAAGTTCGATCATTAAACATGAATAAATTCAATTCCATAATCTCTTATACGTTAACTTTTATTTGTCACTCTTATTGGACATAATTTGATGGAATGTCCCATAAATAAGTGGAACATTTATTAAGTAGGTTTGATCAGCTTGCATCATATCATCTGTTCAATGTGTTTGCATTTACATGGTACAATATCATTTGAAAATGTTAGATTGCAAAATGGATTTTAAATAATGTTATCATAAGTTAAGGCAATAATCAAACAGATCTACATCATCGTATTCTATACTTGAATAAATGTTTTAGGAGAGGATCGCCTCTTCTCACTAAAAATGAATCGCAACGTTTGTAACCGCGTTGGTATACAGTGCTTTATCTCGGGAAACGGGGTAAATTGTCCGCTAGAGAGTAAACACAAAGTAAGGATATACTTTGCTATTTCCCCTCCTCAACAATCTTTCCAATTTAGTTTTTACAAACAAGACTTTCGACGGCATTATTAAAATACCCGCAGCAGTTTATCTATGTTTCTTAATGTCAGCTGTTATTATTTAATACCCGGAAGTCTGAAACCGGAAGCTACCGAAAATTTCGTATCTCCGATTAAGAGTATTCAAGAAAAGATAACAACAGTTTTTGAAAAGGCCTATTTGTTTACTGATGCTTGATGTTCAGGCGGGTAATCGCATGACCAATATTAACGAACTTATTTATGACCGAACGAGATGGCTGTGCCAAGGTATTGTTGCTTTTACTTTAACTTTTTCCAATGATAGCCACATTGTGTACCTCGATTAGTTGACCATCAACTTTACGGTTCTGGTGGTGTATGAAAACCCATGATTTATTACGGCGTTACGTCTACCACTCGTCAGAGACATCGCAGTTGACATTCGGACCACCTCAGCGACTTCTCAAAATAACCTCGGAGGTAATAGGGTGCCATTTTGAAAGTAGGCCGGCAACGAAGTGCATGTCCGTTGCAATCGTATCTACTCGGAAATCCCCGGCACAAGCCGGGGATTGCCGAAAGGATACGATTGACTAAATATGAAACAAAGATGTGTTGAAAAGAGTAAAAAAAACAACATTCAATTGTGATAAGTAACCAATTTGTGTGTATCTAAATTAATATTTAATGCATGTGTGCATGTTGTAAGCAAGTGCGTTATCCGCCGGAAATAAGGCGAATTACCCTAGGATTTCTGGTGTATTCATGAACTGCCTACGAGGTATTTCTACCGACTCGTTACGGGGATTGCCGAGTTGATACGATTGCGCAGTTGACAAGCGCACATGTCCAAAATTATGTTGATATTTTGTAGCAAGCAACATATTTTGATAAACACGTTCCTTGTATCCATGTGTCAGTCTTTTTCGCAGTCGGTGACCGACTCTTTTGGCCCAAGTAGTTCCGATTGGTGCAAGCGTCTGTTCGAAATGGTGCAAACTCTTCTTCATACATGCACTATCGTAATAACTGTTATACATATTGGCTGAATGTGTGTTTCATTAAGGACGTTCTCTCTAGTTTTTTTCTGCGCACGTCACTTGCGCAACCAAGGGAGATAATAATCTGTTACCGAAGAGGTACTTGCATAGTAGTCGGATGAACGTTTATATTCGGATGAAATTTACTAAATGCAATTTTTTCAAAGAATAATCACATCTTCCATAAAACTATATAAAAGGTTTTTAACATTATTACATACTTCCCATGCATATTAAGCCATCCTCTTCTATTTTTCAAGTTTAAAGTCATTTTAGACGTTTTTATAAATGTTTTGCAAATACGTTTGCCATGCAAACAGTCATTTTACAGAAAAAATAACTCGTCCGAAATTACCTTTTTTGCATTTAGTATTTTAAGATGTAAGTTTACTGAGATATAAAAAAATTCTTTGAAAAGATTTTGTAAATATCTTCATTTATTTAATATACGTATCAAATTTCAATGTTTTTGTCGATTACAATAATTTCAAAAACTCATTTGGATTCCAAAAAATGTTCAGATTGTTGTAATTTATAATAACATTGAATTACCAAGTATTAAATGTATGCATTCATGTTTTTTGAATTTTTGATTATTTGATTAAATCTTCTTAAAATTATTTTATTATCTTTGAAGATGGTTTGGTCATTTTGACATTTTTGCCCCAAACGGTTACCATGGAAACTGTCATTTAACAAACAAAAAATAACCTGTCAACCTATACTTTTCTTTTCTTTTTTGAATTTACAAGAAAAATTTAAGTTACATATCAGAAAATTATAAAAAAATTACTAAAGGGTTATTTTCTTATAAAACTGTAGAAAATGTCCTTAAAATCATTTAAATTAAGATTACTCTGAGTTAAGTCTTTATTTTGAAATACGATAGTTTTCCGTCCGAAACGATGCAAAACCAATGTACTACCGTACATGTAATTACTGCTACAAATATTTGCTAAGCGTGTGTCTTATTGAATGCATCAAGATTAAAAAATACTAATGATTATTGCTTTATTTTGAAGCACGATATTCATTGCATATTTCTTCTGAGTGCAAAACAATTATTTGGGACCCGATGCCACTCGCAATGCTATTACCACACATATTCACCTATTGACCTATGGAAGCCAAATTGTCGGTCAGTTATCGGTCAGTTTAAGAGCAATTTGATAAAACTTTATTTCAATTCTAAGGGTCATCGCATTATCAAGTCGAAAGGATTTTAACATTATTGATACATGTCGTTTAAAAACCGTAAAACAAATTTACATGCAGATGACCGTAATTGCTATTTAAACATCTAATGACATATTATAATTGCTTTTATGAGTCATTCGAGAATAATTCTATAAATTATGTTGTGACAAAACAAGGCTTTGTTTGTAAAGAGCAGATTTTATTTCAGCAAAATATCATATATGGTTTGTTTTCGATAAGACGTTATTTGTTGGTTTACTTTGTTCAGAATTTGCCTTTTTTACGTGGATATTCTTCATCTTTATTGTTATAAATAGAAATCGATCGAATCGAATGTCAAATCAGTCAAGAGATTTGGATGTTACAATGACATTTTGTGTATTTAGCGGTGTTTTTTATATTAGATTTCTTCAAATCTAATTGTGTGCCTTCAAATCTAAGTATCTGTGGATACAAATGAAAGGGTTCGATGAAGTAACAGACGTGTATGGTGTACGAGAAACTTAGATCGGATTTAAGAAATGTTCAAATTAGTCATAACTATGTGTGAACACAAAGGAATCTGTTAGATGAATCAACATATCTGTATAATGAACAAGGAATTTAGATTGGACTGACGAAACGTTCAAATTGGTCATAAATATGTGTGAACATAAAGGAATCTGTTAGATGAATCAACATATCTGTATAATGAACGATGAATTAAGATTGGACTGAAGGAATGTTCAAATAAGTCATAAATATGTGTGAACATAAAGGAATCTGTTAGATGAATCAACATATCTTTATGATGAACAAGGAATTTAGATTGGACTGAAGGATCGTTCAAATAAGTCATAAATATGTGTGAACACAAAGGAATCTGTTAGATATAACAACATATCTGTATGATGAACAAGGAATTTAGATTGGACTAAAGGAACGTTCAAATAAGTCATAAATATGTGTGAACACAAAGGCATCTGTTGGATGAATCAACATATCTGTATGCTGTATGAGAGACTTAGATTGGATTGAAGGATCGTTCAAATAAGTCTTACGTATGCGTGAACACAAAGGAATCTGTCAGATGAAACAAGATATCTGTATGGTGTATGAGAAATTTAGATTGGACTGAAAAAACGTTCAAATTAGACATGCGTTTGTGTGAACACAAAGGAATCTGTTAGATGAATCAACATATCTGTATAATGAACGATGAATTAAGATTGGACTGAAGGAATGTTCAAATAAGTCATAAATATGTGTGAACATAAAGGAATCAGTTAGAGGAATCAACATATCTTTATAATGAATGAGGAATTTAGGTTGGACTGAAGGAACGTTCAATTAAGTCATAAATATGTGTGAACACAAAGGAATCTGTTAGATGAATCAACGGATGTATCTCATGTACACGGTGCTCGGTTTGGATGGAAAGGACAACAAAATTAGTCAGATGTATTTTGTGAACACAAACGAGTCTGTTCTATGCAGTAAATGGTGTGTTTGATAAAAAAGGGAGTTCGGATTGGTTAGAGGGAACGTACAAACTAATCATATACCACAGCACGTTAATAGCGAATACGAATACTTTTATTGAGACATAAACTTACAAAGTTTCTTGTCATATTACAATAATATTCAAAATATACAAACAAATCAAGGTCACATAGAAAAAGGAAATGGAATTCAGAACTGGTGTTAACGTTTACATTGCGTTAAATTAAGGCTTTTTCGTTCCAAATGGACACACTCTCCGCTTGCAACAAGCTGAATTCTATGAGAACCAAAGCTCTTGTAATAGAAATTCGAGTAGGGCAATTAGCACAATTTCATGATTAAGACTCCTCTTAAAAAGGACACTTTGGTAATCCATTTTTAAAAAAGAGAAAATATACCAATTTATACGATTTAGCAACATATGGGGTAACGCAGTGAGAACAGATAAATGGAACTGTGAGTACGTTGTCAAATATCCGTTAATAATCAATATTTGTGCACATTTCAGTCCTGCAGACATTAAGGGATACGGTGTCAAAATCGGAACTCTTCGGCAAAGTACGGAAGATCCACGAACATCATCGAGCGGTTTCGAATGATGACGTCGACGAATGACTGTTGGGAAATTGTTTTGTTTTTGCACGTTAACCTTAAAAAGCATTGCATTCTTTAAGATAAGCCATTAACCCGTGTATTGTCCCTATTCTTCGGTCGCTTTCGTATGATTTGAAATTAACTTTGTGTGTATCGTATATTTGTTTTGACATATTTAGAAAGATGTAAACTTCAGAACGCTCATCATATACCCTCATTACCCCATTCATCATTTTTTTCATTAAATATGATCATTGGCAGTTTTGGACATCGCTAGTACTTTGATAACGTCTAGGATGATAGCAATGAATCACATATGAATCGTCTATGGATTGTTAAGATTTATAGGTAATTTAAGTAGTGTTGAGAAAAAGCTTATATCAGTAAATAGTTTAGTATAGTTTAAATTTTGGTATCATTGTGAAACATGCATAACATACATATTGGTAATGATATGATAAATAAATGTGAGCAACCCTGTCGGGCTATAAATCACTTCGCAAATCACAAGATAATATACATGTAAATGTTAAATAAACGAACTGACATATACAGTGAAGCCTCGTTAATCCGAACACGTCCGCTCCCAACAAAATGTCCGGATTACCGATCCATCCGGACTAATGAAGTAGCCCATGTTCTTATACACGTTAAGACATAAACGGTCTGTATACACGTGTATACTTATAACTCTTTAGCAAACGCCAAATTGTCGACCGTCCAAAAAATAATCTTCTGATATGGTAGAAAACCTTGTGGGAAAAGGAGAAATTGCTCGTTACGAGCAATTTCTCCTTTTCCCACAATGTTTTCAAAAGTTGTCTGCAACGAACTGATCAAATAATTCCATTCCCTTACAATTTCGTTCGGATTGCGAGACATTCGGATAATTGGGGTCCGGATAAACGTGGCTTCACTGTATCTGACTATTGGTATAAAATCGTATAGTGAAGTAATACATTATATAATAAGACACATGATACTAGTGATGAATATAAATGCAGTCCACATCGATCGGTCATAGGATTGAAGCATATGCTTAGCATACCATATGCTTAATTTCGACAATTAACGCGAGGTTGTGTACATGTAATTATCATTCAACCTGTACGGAATTTAGAGAATGCAATCCAAATTAAGAAAACTAATTTTGCTTGACACAGCTCATACCATCTTTAATTCGCTTGTAGAATTCAATCTGTTAAAAAATGGCAGTTAGGTTTTCCGAATAAGTTCTCATTCTGAAATAGAATGCTAGAAAGGCGTTAAGGTGGAATACCGAAAATGCGCCATTTTGAAACACTTGCTTCCGTCGGATTTCTTCTGGTGTTTTCGGTATAACTCGGTCAGGATCGGAACTACCAAAGTATTCCACCGAAAGAATGAGTGTCAAAATGGTGGATTACGGGTTTTCTACATTTAGCTAAGTAATGGATGTATTTGATTTGCTATGTACAAAGAGTATAGAAATAAGGGTGTCAAAAAGCATTCAGAACTAAAGCATTGTGCCCCCTCTTTATCTTTTACCCTGGTCACCAGTACAGTGCTCAGGCCGATAACTAGGTAACTTAACCCTTTCCCAAACAATAACGACATTTGCCCACTTTGTTGCAGACGACTTTAGAAAACATAGTGGGAAAAGGAGAAATTGCTCGTAACAAGCATTTTTTCCTTTTCCAATAATGTTTTCTGCCCTATCAGATGATTATTTTCCAACTTCATCACATTTTGAGATGTCGTCTGCAATCCCTTTCAATTTGGGACAGTCGAAAATTTGTTGTTTGGGAAAGGGTTAAAGCATTTGTGTTATTCGTTGCTAGATCACGATCACATAATCGCTGCGCGTACATGTCGGTATCAGCCTTCCGTTTTGTTTCCTCTTTCTCATTATTCTTTATCATTATCATTGTTTTTATCATTATTATTTACATTCTTTTTAATTCATATAGGCAATGTGTTTGATTGAATAATTAGTCGTTGTCTTGAATAGGAAATGTTATCGTGCTCGGCTGATAACTATTATCCCATTCACCTTTGGCTCAATGAATAGTATTCCTATGCATTGCCCGACAACCTTTTTGATTCAAGGTACAAATCATCTATTTCTCTATATACCCTTGATGGCGACATCCTTAAGAGTTTTCAACCCATAGCATTAAGTCCTCAAGCATTTCGAAATACTACGCGGAACAATACCAAGCACCTCAAACATGTTTTTTAAAGTACTATGAGTTTGACTCCTTAGAGTTGAAGCAAATAAATTGGTTTAGGAATAAAGCATTCTATCTGAAAGTTTACTCTGGAACTCGATGATAGAGAGATATGAATTTGCCTCGATGAGAGATGACACAATAGAAGTAACTTCAGGGAGTCGCTTTTTCTCTTCAATATAGCGCACCCCTAGCTTCTGGAACGCTGAGTATACGTCGTCTTTACACTCAAGTGATGTGTAAATCATAGAGATCTATTTTCCTTAGGACCACTTTGTGATTGGACACATGTAACTCTTGACATGCGACTTGAAATACCCCTGATATTCTCTTTTTTTAAATTGCCTGTCTTCGTCAACATCTATTACAGGTTATCTTCGATTATTCATTCGTTTGCAGATTTTTGTGAGCACAAAGGCAAGTTCTATCGACAGTACGAGACTTGGAGGGACGGGTGTGACTTTGACTGCATGTGTCTGGACCCAGCAAGACGCTACACCAACTGCTCCGCCTTGTAAGATGTTTATTGTGTAGTATATATCGTTTTCAACAATATATTAGTTTTATCGCGTCACAATTTGACACACATCCTCGTTCGTTGAATCGTTATCAGTACTTCACGCCTCGTTTGTTGGTTTACATTCCAGGTTTTAACGTTGTGCCAACAATTTTTCAGTTATATTACGACCTTTCTGTAGTCAACAGTACTAGGCTAGGGCTATGGAGTGTTTTGCCAAAGGACACTCCCGCATTACTTAAGGTATCAGTTGGCCCCAAAATGTGGCACCAATGTTCAAAGTCCTCCTCCTGTGCATTTTAGCCACGCATGTCCTCATATCAAGTCGGGATGACCTTCTCCTTAGCCAGAGTGCCATGGGGAAGCCATGCCATGAATGGAAGCGATTACTTACATTGTGCTGTTAATCATTAATAGCATATGATCAGGCGGTGTCCTGAGCATGCTGCATAAAATTCTTAATTGGAGATGATTGGTCAGGGGTAGCGCATTGGCCTCTGAACACGAAGACCATCATCATCATCATCATCATCATCATCATTCCTATCGCCCCAATAATTGTCTTGATCCTAAACATCACTGATATATATAACATTTTCGTTTTTTGTAGATGCATATCTTTCCACCTACCGGACATCTGCCACTTGGACCCACCACCGCCGGGGAAATGCTGCAAGAGGGCGGTGTGTCCGGATTGGTACACTATCCCCTACCCACCCGGGTTTGTCGAAAACTAAATAATGATTGGAATGAATAAACGATAAGCTATTCAGAGTAGGCGTTGATTTGTCTTCAAAGTGTTCAATATAAAAATCGAGTGCTTTAGTGTGCTCTCTTTTTTTCTTTTGATTATTTCTTTTATCATATATGTACATGCAATAGGGAGACTTGTTAAAATATAAGGCTATATCGCCTTTATCATAATGGAGAAGACAACACCGTTGATAACTAACCGAGCGTGGAGGTTGAAACCTTTTATTCTCATGTGTTGCTCATATCATTAACCCTTAGCATGTTGGGTAAACATATATGTTTGTGTCGTCTACTTTTAATAACCTTACATGTGTGATAAATTTTGATGCGGAAAGATACTCAGAGTAGCAAACAGATTAGATCACAGACTAGCCGCCAATTTACTTGGCGGCCAGCTTGGATCCAACCTGTTTGCATAAGCATGAAGTCGGTCCCAGTACTATAAGGGTTAACAAAAATCGGTAATTATTTCCAAGCCGTTCAGAACATATTTCTGAAAAGTAGTGTTACAGTACCAAAAATATTTGGTTCTTCAATAACGATTCTCCATAATCATTTTGTCCAAATGCTTTAGTACAAGCCTTTTTCAAATAAGAATTGGTTGTATAGCAGCATCTTCAACAGATCGAGCGTTAAACGGATCGAAACCCTTTTTTTGCGTTTAAAGCGATGATAGACAAGCGTTTCTTTTATCCTGGATACCGTTTTAATGAACAGTTTACGCTTAGGATTTGCGCAAGTCTAAAACAACAATTCCTCTTTTAGTGATAATTTTTTTTTCAACAAAAACTCATTACTTTCATTCATTTTAATCATTTTTCTATAGAAAAACCCATTGATTTTTATAAAAGCCCATTGATATAATCAGAGACATAGATAACATGTTATCTATGTCTCTGATATGATCTAGAAAAATATCACTGCTCTTTTATCAATACTGGTCTAAGCAATAATGCAAAGTAACACATCATTGGAATCGTCTCTCCGAGACGCTTCAAATGATATGTCACATTGTAATAGTGTACTTTCATTGAGGATACAGTCCATGTTTAACAATTATGACTTACGCAAATATTTTCCGTAACTCGTTTAGTAAAACGGTACCCTGACAATTATCGAACCAATAACGGAGTGTCGTATAACATTTTTGATATCCGTTACTAGATCACGTGATCACCTCCCGCACCTGTCAGTTTTGATTTAGAATGCTGAAGATGATTCGTGTCTTTGAATAGGAAGTGCTATCGAGGTCTCATTCGGCTCACCGGACATTATTCCTACGTATTGCCCGATAACATTTCCGATTCACGACGCCATTTATCTTTTTCCTATCTTCCAATGTCTTAAAAACCCTGGACGTAATACACTAAGTATATTTAGGTAAAAAGTAGAATTTGCGTATGGTATTCAGCTATGCTCCTAACAAATATTAATAAATAAAAAAAGACATTGACGGAAAACCCCCACGGCCTAGACTTTTGTATATTACTAAAGCTATATGGTTACCTCACGTAGGCTGTCAAGTGTCTGTCACGTGACGATATACGCCTAACTTAGAAGATACTAGCGTCAGCGTCCATTTTTTTTTCAGCGTGTAGCTTTAGTATCACGTGAGCGTCACGTGACCGGTTCTTCATAGCTTGACGCTATATTTAGATTATGTCAAATTTTCCACGGATTTTTATAAAATGAAAAATGCAAAAATACTTCTTATATGCTATTGGTTTCTTTGCTAAAATGTTAAATTAATCTTTATTCCTTTATTTTCGAACGTTAAAAAAAAATAATCCTATGACGCACAGAAACTTACGGTATGCCGTTCTGAACCTTTCAAAGAGGGAAAACAAATATCAAAAACATCGTGAGTTCGTGACAATAGGAGGATGTTTTTCTATTTTTCTTAAAATTAGTCCAGTTTTTGAAGCATATAGTCCTCTACTTAACTAAAAAGGACTTTCTTGAAAACAAAACGGTTTCTTTTTCAATTTTGACAGAAGGGAAACTTTGTTAACACCTAGGAAAATCTCCATTTTATTCATTTTACAAACCAGAACGCAGTAATTCACCGACATTCATTATCAATTTGACAACTATTTTCAATGATATAAGCATCAGATTTCTAAGAGAAGGAAACTGGTCCTCAGTTCTGGTTAGTTGGCGACATAGCCGTCTGGGTATTTGATAGTGAAGCCGGCCGGACAAGATGGCGTCTTGCAGCATTTTCCAGGCGCGGGGTCGTTTAAGTGACACTCCGATGGCAGGTTCCAGGTATAACACCTGAAATGAAACAGGAAATAAATATCACGATACATCAAGACATTCATATCAAATGTCCTCCTGGCTTATTTACAATATACCCACAGTTTTACCGAGCCTGACAAGTCAAAAAAGATTGTGCAATCTGTAATAAGAAATGAGCAGAGTACATGTAATGCAATAAAGCTGAACTATCTGTAATGCTATGTTATAACTTGATTTATAAATGAACTGTTACATCCAACATAATGCATGTCAAAGAACAATTACTGTTAACTCTGGTAGCTGATGAAAAAAATGTTTTTGAGGTTAAAAAACGTTTTTATAAAGACCATCTGTGGACAAAACAAACGAGAGGTTAATTGGAATGAGGTGTTCACTATTTCCGTATCTCAATCGAATTTATTATATCTTTTTTGCAGTCTACATAACAATTAACTACAAGTGGTAAAAATAGCGGTCATAAAGCTCGGGGGTCGCAGTTGGAGCCCCGACCGTGCCTATGTTCTCGTAGGACATCAGAGCCATAGCTTAGTACTAATGCATCAAGGAGAGTAGTAAGTGAAGATTTGTTGGCATAGCTCTCTCTCTCTCTCTCTCTCTCTCTCTCTCTCTCTCTCTCTCTCTCTCTCTCTCTCTCTCTCTCTCTCTCTCTCTCTCTCTCTCTCTCTCTCTCTCTCTCTCTCTCTCTCTCTCTCTCTCTCTCTCTCTCTCTCTCTCCCTCTCTCTCTCTCTCTCTCTCTCTCTCTCTTTCTCTCTCTCTCTCTCTCTCTCTCTCTCTCTCTCTCTCTCTCTCTCTCTCTCTCTCTCTTCTCTCTCTCTCTCTCTCTCTCTCTCTCTCTCCTCCTCTCTCTCTCCTCCCTCCCTCCCTCCCTCTCTCCCCTCTCTCCCTCCCTCCTCTCTCTTCTCCTCTCTCTCTCTCTCTCTCCTCCCTCTCTCCTCTCTCTCTCTCCCTCTCTCTCTCTCTCTCCCTCTCTCTCTCCTCTATCTCTCTCTCTCTCTCTCTCTCTCTCTCTCTCTCTCTTCTCTCTCTCTCTTCTCTCTCTCTCCCTCACTCTTTTAATCGTTCAGACCATTTTAAAGCTAATTACCGTCATGACCAAAGAGAATGGACAAAATGCTTGTAAAGCTCTCCTCTTTCTGACGCTATATGACAATCTCTTAGTCACATGATAAGTGTTTGACAATACTCACAGTGATGTACATCGGTAGAAGCCTTTCTCGGCATCCTCGCATGTACAATCATAATCACAGCCGTCCCTCCAGGTCTCGTCCTGGTGGTACTCCTTGCCTTTGGAGTAGCACGAATCTGTAACAGGTGTACGAGAAGAAATGTTATGGTCATACACCTGTTACTGTTTAGAACCTTAATTCTCAATGATCTCAGTATTAAACCTTCTATGTTCAAGGCTCTGCTGCACAAAGAAAAAATATGTTTTCTTTACTAAGATACGTATTGAAACGTCAGTTTCTTTTCATTCAACTTTTTTTCAAAAATCGTAATAAAATGGAAACCTTAATAAGTTCATTTCATTTCTGAGAACCAGGATGTACTAGTACCGTCCGAAAATAAATCTTCTTGCTGTCAAATCTGGCTCAGCAGCTGGCTTTGTATTAATACACCCAAACAAGTAGTCCTACAGTAAGCAATCAAATACTTTTGAGAGGAATACAGGATAATCATCTATACAGGAACAAATCAGTGTTATACCAGGTCATCTCTTACTAGCAAGACTATGCACCAGATGTCGAAACTCAAAATTTCGAAATGGGACTTCGACACGGAAGTATTGCGTAGGAGGTGCTAGACCTTATGTTATACATACAGAGCAAATCCTGTAAATGATAGACAAGAAAGTAATAGATTTACGTTAACCCTTATTATAGTGTTGGAATCGACTTCATGCTGAGGCAAACAGGTCAGATCACAGTTCAGCCGCCAAGAAAAAATGGCGGCTGGCCTATAATTTAACCTGTTTGTTATTCTGAGTATCTTTCCTCAACAGAATTTAGATTTTTAAGGTTTTGGAAAGCAGACGAAATACAAAAAAAAACTATTTTTAGGAGATTGGCGGCTGGTGCGCGATGTTACCTTTTTGCTTCCCTGACCATCTTTCCTCGACAAAATTAAGCAGATCTTTGAGGTTTTGGAAAGCAGACGACAAAAAAATCTATTTTTAGAAAATTACCCAGCATTCTAAGGGTTTACAACATGAAGTACGTACTCTGTGTGTGGGTTATATTCACGTAGTGGTTGCCCGAACACACTGGGTGGGGGCAGCATTCGCCATCGACCTTCTCTAGGCGACAGGAGTCGGGAAGATGGACGTACGTAGGGCAACTGTAACATAACGGGAAACATATACCTCTTGGTTGTGGTTTGACAGTTTCTTTAAAGGCACATAATAGGAAATGAGTATATATAAATCACTGAAAAAAAGTATGGAGTTCTTTTATTATGTTCATAAAAGCCATGAGAATTAATTAACGAGTGCATTGAGACACTATCCAATAGACTCCTTTAAAATAAGTTATTCTTGAAATATAGTTGTCTCCTATTCAGTCATGTTTATCAACAACCAGTTTGTTTACATATTCATTATAACACATTTTGATTGATCGGTTCAGAGGTGAAGAATCACACAAACTGACTTATTAAACTTGCTATTATGGGTTATTTCTGGTTGACTTTCCCGTTTAAGTTGTGATGGTGATGTTTTCTGATGATAACTATTTGAGTCTGACCAAAAGTTTAACAAATAGTATAGTTTGATATAGCATTTTATGAGCCTTTAACACTTTAACAGTTAGGTTTATACGTTCTGGATCCTATGCAGTTGTGCAAGGCTGTTTTTGAAAAGGGAGTTGCCTTTCTACACGTCGAGGGATCAACGCAACACTATAGCAAGTGCTTCACAAACGTGAAGCACTTACTATAATGTTGCGCTTGCCCCTCGATGTGTTCTTTTGTCATAACGATATATGAACGGATTGATTGCTGTGAAATAATCCGAAAATGCTAGCCTTGGGTGATAACTGATACATGTTAGTGTTACGACGGTATGATTAGCTCTTTCTAAACCATTGCTTATACTCTTTGAAGAGTAGTTGGCTAATAAGATTCACACCGTTTTCAACCGTACTTTAAAAATTATTGTTGGCATTTGCCTCCTTTTTCCCAATATTCCTTTAACAAATAACCACTTCGTTTCACATAGAAAGATGTTGCTTCAGAGGAAGGCAGGCATACAGCGAGATGTATAAAGTCCATGTAGAGCTCACCGCCAAGTACCAGACCTTCAAACATAGATACAAACATAGAGAATATACGGTTGGTGTCTCGAATCGTAAATTAAGCTGGGCAAGGTGTCGAGCCAAAGGTTAATCGGATAATAATCCGACGCTGAGCCTGATAACATTTCCATCTTTTCAAAAGCGTCAATACCCTATTCTATTCATTTTGTTACCTTTATTCAGTAGCTCCGAGAAGAAAATACGAAGGCATGGAAATAAAACACGTATTAACCAATTCCAAAACAATTACGACATTTGATCAGATTGTTGCAGACGACTCTGAAAAACATTGTGGGAAAGGCAAAATTGCTCCCAATGCGCGCTTTCTCCTATTCCCACAATGTTTTCTTCCCTATCAGAAGATTCTTTCTCAATTTTATCACGAAATGTCGTCTTCAAACTCTTTCAATTTGGGACAGTCGGAAATTTGGAGTTTGGTAAAGCGTTAAAGGAAACCAAACGTAAAATCGATACTGATAGGTAAGTGTGTGTAGCAATTACGCGATCTAGTAGTGAATAACATCACTATCATATGGCACCCTGTTATCTGTGCCTATTCCCCGGAAATTAGACTGGGACAGGATCTAACTAAAAGGTCATTAACCTTCACCAAACTGTCCTTAATTGAAAGAGTTTGTAGACGACTTTTCGAAATGAGATGAAATTGAAAAATAATCTTCCAATAGGGCAGAAAACATTGTAGGAAAAGGAGAAATTGCTCAAGAAGAGCAATTTCTTATTTCTCCACAATTGTTTTCCGAAGTCGTCTTCAAAAAAGTGGTCAAATGTCGTTATTGTTTGGTAATTGGTTAAGCAAACGCCTTTAAGTAATCTCCCCTTGCATACTGCATTGATCACTACCACCACGATATTTTGACCAAGATTTGGATGAAATTTGAATAATCGTTTTTTTACCGGATACAGTAGTATATATAGTACTTGTTTCATCTTGTTTTGATGTCTGACCAGTTAATTTAACAAAAAAACAATGTTTTCTTAATGGAAAATTCACCAAGAATGAGTTTTTTTTTGTGTCGACGCCATCTCTCAACGCCATTCTCGTTTCTAAGTAGATGGTCACATGATATTTGCGGTGGCAGTGATCATTCCCACAAAGGGAGATCTATGTGAGAAGTTTGGTCCTCTAGCTTACATATCCTGGCAGGAATATCGGCCAATCCGCTCGTCCATACAGGTACACCGGAACTCACATCCCTCGTCCCAGGTCTCGTTAAGGCGGTAGAGTTTCCCCTTGTAGTAGCATCCGTTCAGACTGTAGGCGGCTGTAAGCAGAGTATTGTGACATCTCGTTAACCTTTATAGTGCTGGACCAGACATTACGCTTATGCAAACAGGTTAGATCACAGGCCAGCCGCCAAGTAATAGTGCTGGAACCGACTTAATGCTTATGCAACTAGTTTAGGTCACAGGCCAGCCGCCAAGTAATAGTGCTGGATCCGACTTCACGCTTGTGCAAACAGGTTAGGTTACAGGCCAGCCGCCAAGGAATTGGCGGCTGGCCTGTGATCTATCCCGTTTGCTACGCTGGGTACCTTTCCTCATCAAAATTAAGCAGATATTTGGTTTGGGAAAGCAGACATCATAAAAATCTATTTTTAGAAAATTACACCGCACTATAAGGGTTAATTATAATGTTGTTCTCTATTATAGCAGGGCCCAATCTCAGATATATTTAATCGTAAACGTAAACAAATACAAAGTGGAAATCAGTTCCTCAGAAAAGCGTTAACTCATACTTGAACGGAACACGAGCCCTACTTGAGGATGCGTAGTTTTGAACGCAGTTTTACCTTTGAGATGCAAGGATTACGAAGATTTTGTAGACGTATGGTTATGAATCGTTATAAGACAGGTCCCAAAAGAATAGAAACTGGCTGAAGCGCACATTCAGATTGTACATTATGACAAAAACATTATCTTATGGCTGATGACTCAAACGCAGCTTGACTGAAATGAATGTGTAAGCACGTCTTTCTATAGAGGTCTGGGGCATGGTCCCCCGTGAAGTAAATGCAGTCTAAAATCGCTCAGATGCGATCTACCATGTGTTATAGAGCACAAAGATATACAGTGAAGCCTCGATTATCCGGATGTCTCGCAATCCGAACGAAATTTTGATGGAACGGAATTATTTGACCAGTTTGTTGCAGACGACTTTTGAAAACATTGTTGGTAAAGGAGAAATTGCTCGTGACGAGCAATTTCTCCTTTTCCCACAATGATTTCTGCCATATCAGAAGATTATTTTTGAATTTCATCACGTTTTGAAATGTCGTCTGCAAACTCTTTCAATTTGGGACGGTCGACAATTTGGCGTTTGCTAAAGGGTTATAAGTATACACGTGCATACAGACTGTTAATGTTTTAATGTGTATAAGAACATGCTCTGCTCCATTAGTCCGGATAATTCGATTATCTCATCCGGACATTTTGTTGGGAACGGACGTGTTCGGATTAACGAGACATCACTGTATTTTGTTCTACCAGGAAATAAAAAGAGGTCTTTTCTATTGCCTTTGTTTTCGCTTCCTGTAATAAACGTACGTGCCTAAAGTGCATAAAGGAAGCTACGCCAATGAATGGTGAAGTTATAAGTTGTGATACATATGTGTTTCTTGAATCAAATTAGATAACTGGTTAAACTTTAGATAACGCATTTGCCCCTTGCATCCGAAAACGAAAATACAGCAAAAGGACTCTTGCAAGAAGAACTATCGCGACTTCGATGCTATGCCAAAGGTGTTTTCATTAGATAAACCCCCATAAATTCAAATTGATGTTTAGATTTTGAATAACCTTACTAGTTGTTTGGCCGTTAGATGGTGGATTTGTCTGGGCTGGTCTCGTTGTCGTTTTAACGTTTGGTACCTTGGTAGCAGCGGTTAATGGGGCATGGGTTAGAGGGGCTCCTGTAAAGCGTGTTAAAAAAGTAAGTTAAGTTATTTATTTATTTATTGCCAGGCTTTAACTTATTTCGTCCATCATTTCAACAATGACGAAATATCAATAATGTTTTTTTTTATATGGGTGTTACATCACATCAACATTATTTCAGTTATGTAGCGATGCCCGACTCTTAATGATGGAGGAAGACCCCATACTCAACTGTCCATAAGGGCTGGTCAATGCGGGTAGAACCATCGGCATTCCATAAGTCAGTCGGGAGAATGCCTCTCATGAAAATCCATATCCCTCTCAGGATTTGAACCCACGCGAAGAGGGGCCATGTGATTTCAAGTTATGTACTCTAACCACTAGGCCAAAGGGGCCCCCATCAATAATGTATACACTGATCAAAGTATACAATCGTGACAAAAGCCATCATTTTATACAGATTTCTTAGTGTCCAGGGTAACGTTTTACTAAACAGTTTACGCTTAAGATTTCCGTAAGTCTAAAACAACAATTACTCTTATTTCAATATTGGACGAAGCAATATTGAAAAGTGACACATCATTGGAATCGTCTCTCCGAGACGCTTCCAATGAAGTGCCACATTGCAACATTGTACTTTCATTGAAGATACTATCCATGTTTATCAATTATGACTTACGCAAAGATTTTCCGTAAGTTGTGTAGTAAAACGGGCCCCTCAGGGCGGGTACTTAATAATACATATAAACATACAAAATAAGGAGAACTAGTGCTTCATAAGCACTCTCTTACACAGCAGAACAATCATGTAAGAGTAAGTAAGAGTATGTAAATGGGCCGCGTCACGTGAAAAGGGGCACTCGGACATAAATAAAAACCGCTGACTCAGCTCTTTCTTAGCGCTATCATTCCAGCATCTAGTCACGACAGTTATCATTTGTATTTATTCAAAGGTAGAACTTGATGTCCTCTAAAATGGCAAACAGTGTAACCCCAGACCAGCCGCCACGTCAGTGACGTGGCGGCTGGTCTGGGGCTACACTGTTTGCTATGTCCGAGTGCCCCTTTTCCCGTGACATGGCCCAAATTGTGTTCTATAGTGACAAGTGTTTATGCAACATACAGTTGTAACAAACTTATTCTAAATATACCTGACCTCGAAGATTTATAAGTCACTTAATCAGATGAAAAGAGTCAATATACAAAAACTAGACATCAGATCATAATATATGTACAGTGTAAATATAATGGCGTCGAAATAATTGTGTCAAATCGGCACATTTTACATCGAGTGTGAAACAAGTGCTTACATCTTAACCCTTTCCCAAACAATAACGACATTTGACGACTTTGTTGCAGACGACATTAGAAAACATTGTGGGAAAAGGAGAACTTGCTTGTAACGAGCAATTTTTCATTTTCCCACAAGGTTTATCTGCTCTTTCTGAAGAATTTTGTTCAATTTCATCACATTTTGAAATGTCGTCTGCAAAGTCTTTCAATTAGGGACAGTCGAAAATTTGTTATTTGGGAAAAGGTTAAATAGATCGCTCTCGATTCCGTTTCCTGTACAAAGTATTCGCGCCAAATTATATTTCGCGCGTTGAAGACGAATGCCATGTATTTTTCGAATGTGGACCGTTAAATAATATAAGGAGACAGTATCTATATTACTGGTACACTGGAAATACACTTATAGAAAGAAAACGCTTATACTATGAAGTCAGATAATACAGCCACAATTCGCCAACCTATCCATCTATATCCTGTCACTAGAGCCATTTTTGGACAAATAACTAGGTGACGTATAACACTTGTGATATCCGGCACTAACCATATAACACATCCACGCGATAAATCATGACGTCATAAGAAAGACATGACGTCATGTTTACACTGTTCTCTATTTTTTTCTCTTGTTTTATTAACATCTTGTTTGTTTAAAAGCATACATAAAGGAAACAGGATAAATAGAATAGAAAGTTGGTGTCTTTGAATGGGAAAAGTTATCGTGCTCGGCTTCGAATTATTATCCGTTTCGCCTTCGGCTCACCGGATAATATTCCTAAGCCTTGCCCGATAACATTTCCGATTCACGACACCAACCATCTTTTCTCTCAAACTCGTCACAGTAATCTCCCCTTGCTACGCTGCATCGATCACTGCCACCACAAGATTTTCATCCAGATATGGATGAAATTCAAATGATACTGTTTTGTTAAGAGATTACTGGATAGTTAATTTAGTAACAATGTCTTGTTGTATTGATTTCTGACCAGTTAAGTTGAAAAAAAAAATTTGGTTTTGTTTATGAATAAAGTCCAAATGGATTACAATTGTTTAGTTTCGCCGCCATCTTTTAACGCCATTTTCGTTTCTAAGTAGGTGGTCATGTGATCAACCCCATAAAGGGAGATCACTGTGAGGAGTTTGCCTTTCTCTATCGAATAAATCGAATGTTTCCGGTCAAGACAGATATTTAGCGAGAACGACCGAAGTAAACTGACGAAAGAATTAATTTCAAAATGGCGGGTTATGGGTATTCTACCTCAACACATGTCATGTTTATGTTATTTTTTAACAAGTTTTTTTGTATTATGGTGATGCTCCATGCCAATTTGTATTGCATACCTGGACGTGTGAAGAATAATGGGATTCAACATTTTCCTTCTTAAACCGATTCTAGACGAACATCACAATTCTCCGCTCCGTGCGCGCATGACTCTAGTTCGCTGATCGCTCCAAAATACAAACTTTATATTCGAGTTGAAATCACAGGGATTAACGCTATTCTAGATATTTGATGATAAATTGTGACCAGAGAGGTACATCACAAAATACATATCTATGAGAATCTCATGATAAATCCATTTACCCCAGAAAGCAACCTACCTGTATTCAAACACAGCTGACGGTTGCAGTTCTCCCCGGTACAACATTGGGTGCAGGTTCCTGACTGTCTGCTGAAGAGCGAGCGGTAACGAGAAACTGGTGCGCATCCCTTAAAAGTTCAACGAAAAACCGATGGAATGTGCTCTCATTTAAGGCGTTAAAATTGAAAAAAAAAGACACGCTTATTTCTTGTCAAAGTAAGCTCCAGTGGTTCGTTTGCTATCAAATGACAAGGGAAAGAGATCTGCTACCCAGATCAACGGTATTGGAAGTTACTATGTAAACAATCACATACCGACGTATTGTTATGGGACGTCGTAGCTATCTAAGGCTACGGAACAGTGTTATTTTGTCTAACATATTCAATATTTTGTCAAATACACATGTACTCTTGTTAAGTTGTATTGAAACTTGTCGAAGCCAAATAACGCCAAAAACATCCATGTCATCTTGTTTATTTGTCATTTTAAGATGTCAAATACCCATGATGTCTTGTATTAAAGAAATGTTGTCTTGTCGAAGAGCCGTGTTGACATGTCAATTAGCTGTGATGTATTTTATTTACTCGTATTGTATTTTAACCATTATTCAGAGACATAGATAACAGAGATTGGCAACTCCTTCTTTACCTGTAGCCGGTTTCTGCGATATCTCGCATGACGCGTTATTTAGCGAGACCTTTCGAGATCTGTCTATCGACGCTATTTTCAACTAAACGCGAAATAGGCAATACCCATTTAAGCGTGTTTTAAGTCATAATTAAAATATTTTCTTACCGAATTTACTATATTATTATTGTTAGAAAGTTTCTCGATCCAACAAGACCGATCAGCAAGCGATTATCAAAGAAATAAACATGGCAAACTGCGACAAACTTGATTGAATTGTTCGCAATTTCGTGGTTTTGTGCGATAAACGTGATAATTGAGTAGTTTTAGATTCAAACTGTGCTAAAGGAGGGTTTTTCAAACATTTCCAATTCAAGTCCATTTTAAAGAAAAGGTTTGTTTTTCTACATTTCCAAATTTTCAGTTTGATATTCCTTGTCATTTAGAAGTTATTCCGTACTGAATATGTCCCTTTTACGACCCTAATGAGTTTAACCATCTTGATATACAAGCAAAATTAACAAAGTTGTGCACAGTAAAACTTAAAAACTATGCACTGGATCATATCATACTTGACATTTTCCTGAAGTGTTATTTTTGTGTTATGGTTGCCCGCATTTTTACAAGTAATCTTTGCTTCCATAACGAAGTTATGCCAGGTTTACTTAACCACACAAGCACACACAAGCATGATCATGATTTCGGCCATTTTATTTTCAACCAAAATATTTCATACTTGTACAAAGTAAAATGTTTTAATGGAGGTTTATTCAAACATTTCTAATTTATGTTCATTTTAATGGGTTAATATGATTTTGTCGATTTCCAAATTTTCAGTCTGATATTCTTTGTCATTTAGAAGTTATTGCGTACTAAATATATCCCATCTACTACCTTAATGAGTTCAGCCATCTTGATTTCCAACCAAAAATTAACAAAGTTGTGCACAGTAAAACTAAAAAACTATGCACTGGATCATATTATACTTGACATTTTCCTGAAGTGTTATTTTTGTTTTATGGTTGCCCGCATTTTTAACGTAATCTTCGCTTCCATAACGAAGTTATACCAGGTTTACCTAACCACACAAGCATGATCGTGATTTCGGCCATTTTATTTTCAACCAAAATATGTCCTACTTGTACAAAGTAAAATGTTTTAATGGAGGTTTATTCAAACATTTCTGATTTATGTCTATTTTATTGGGATAATATGATTTTGTCGATTTCCAAATTTTCAGTTTGATATTCTTTGTCATTTAGAAGTTATTGCGTACTCAATATTCCCCATTTACCACCTTAATGAGTTAAGCCATCTCGATTTCCAACCAAAAATTTAAAAAGTTGTAGCAAGTAAAACTAAAAGACTATGCACTGGATCATATCATACTTGACACTTTCCTGAAGTGTTCTTTTTGTTTTAAGGTTGCCCGCATTTTTAAAGTAATCTTCGCTTCCATAACGAAGTTATACCAGGTTTACTGAACCACACACGCATGATCATGATTTTGACCATTTTATTTTCAACCAAAATATTTCATACTTGTACAAAGTAAAATGTTTTAACAGAGGATTATTCGAACATTTCTGATTCATGTCCACTTTAATGGGATAATATGATTTTGTTGATTTCCAAATTTTCAGTCTGATATTCTTTGTCATTTAAAAGTTATTGCGTACTAAATATGTCCCATTTACTACCTTCAGCCATCTTGATTTCCAACCAAAATATAACAAGGTTGTAGCAAGTAAAACTAAAAAACTATGCACTAGATCATATCATACTTGACATTTTCCTGAAGTGTTATTTTTGTTTCATGGTTACCCGCTTTTTTATGGTGATTGTCGTGTTTATAACGAAGTTATACCAGGTTTGCTTTGCCACACAAGCATAATCATGATTTCAGCCATTTAGTTTCAACCAAATTTTTTTTATTTTTGCATCAATTAAAACTTACATTGTGTGACTTGGATTTTATAAAACGTGTTTTTACTGAAAACGTCTGAATGAGTTTGAATTGATCCCGTATTAAATGCTGACTAATTTCTATAGTTTCCCGTATTTTCAAAGTGATATTCCTATATAAGAAGAAGAAAATCCATTCAATTAATGGACAAAAGAGAATGGATAGATCTTCTTAATCAGAAAGATCACGATATTTCCTTTTTCGTCATACTTCTTCTTAATTCCGATCGCTTGCAAATATGCCAAGTGAAATGTGTCATTTGAAGAACGAAGGGTGATAGAGTCAATCACGGTAGTGGACAATACAGGCTATGATTGTAAATTGCCACCCCATAAAATATGTAGTTTGATGTCATAAAACCTTTTGATGCTAGGGCGATTACACAAGAAGTGTGTGACGCTAACCCTGTGTCCACTCTCTGACACCTCATTCAAATCTAATGACCTAAAGATTCCAAAAACAAAATAGGGAGGATTTGTTCTGTTTAAAGCGTCTGTCTGGTTTTAAAAGTAGTGTGCTTTGACTTAATTTCTCGTTGAGAAATGATAATAAAAACGAAGGTGCAAGACACACTATTTACTTTACCTTAACATTAAAAAAGCTCACATTTCTTTTTTCTAAAATCATTTCGGTCAGCAGCATGATAAGACCAGACCCTTACGTGTTTAAGAATAAGTATGTACTTATTGATTTGCAATCAATATTAGAGGAATCTGCGGTAAAAGGTGTATTGAAAAACTTTGCACGTCAGTTTTTTCTTACGTGTCCTTTCGTTTACTAAAACCACTTTTACAAAAATTCTCATCACATGCATTTTAACATCATAAAATACTTTTAATTTTCTTAAATTGAAACATTTGGCTTGAAATAATGTCATGGTGAAAAACGTGTTTTGTTTTGACAAAATGAGCACTGTAAACAGTTTTTCGACACAGAATAAATGAAATGAAGTGAGAAAGCAATCTTTTAATATTGACGAAAACTATCATGCCTTGGTGGAAAGTTCATACCTTGGTTATTAACTGCAACTAACTATAGTCACTTGATTTATTACAAAATATTATTTAAACCTTTGCTTGAAAGACATTGTCGTTATAAGTACAATTCTGAATTGCATGGTAATCAAGCCTGTCATTGAAAAGGAAGGCCTACTGGAACTTTTTGTTTTGTTTTTAACATAAAATCAATTTAATAAAATGAAAATAAAACAAAATGTCCAGAAGTTGTTTCACATAACTAATCAGATAACCAAACATAGCTATTTTACTGTAATAAAGAAGTATCAATTTCGCTTGACATCTCCCCTGGCAACGAATAAACAGGTACGCTCTTTCCTTATCTCGCAGAACCTCGCGGCACGCGAGAGTTTGGCGATAATTCCGGAGTTGCCAATCTCTGTTATCTATGTCTCTGCATTATTTAACGTTATATACAAAAATTGGGGGATAAACCAAGGGGACTCGCTATTGCTTTTAACATACGTGCTTATACTATTCTTTCACAAAAAAAAGCACATGGCGAAACGACATTTACACTTCGCCAATATATTTGTGTATGAAAGGGGTAAGAATAACCATCTTCAAGAGCATTCAGCTAGTTAGCAGCATTGATACTGACTTATGAAGAAAATAAATGTTTTACCGGAGCGGCACATCCTAGCTGATAACGCCGTTCACCAAACACGTACTTCTCACTCGTATAGCACACCTGGAATTAAACAACTTAGTTATTGTTTTGGTTGAATCGAAGGTTTCCCAATTAATTGATTGACCGGTTTATCAAATAATGTGTTTATTGGTCGATTGAACATACAATTAACTGTTTGGTGAACTACTTCATTTGGTATGACGTTCTGCTTATCCTTAAAGAAGAATTTAGCCAAACTATTCAACATGATAGGAGAGTTTGAAGACATACACTTATTTTTTTTTTGTATAGATGGCCATGTATGAAAATACCTCTTTATGTATTTCTCATAATTCTGAGAACTTTGAGCATACATAAGCACGACAGGATACTATAAGGGTAAACCACAGTGCGTTACGAGCTATACCTAAATGTGGACGACGACGGTATAAATGAAAGGGAGAAGCAATTTAACATTTTACGAGGAAGGTAAAGTCAGTCAGTGAGAGCCATTCCGCAAACCTCATAGACGTATGTCTAGTCAGTGGACCTGACCAGGCGTAAATAAAAATGTCCTGATTGATTTGTACATGTCTTGGTTGCTAGTTCGATATATCTTATTCGGGTACGTACCTGCCCGGGGGCGCATTCGGTCACTGCCCCACAATGGGAGGGGTCCTCGACTGTGGTACACTTCAAGCAGCGTGGACCATGCTCTGTTGGGGCTGTATAACAAGTAATTACAGTCTAACTTGTGTTAAGCATCCACCCTTTTAAGCAGCCAACCTGCCTTAAACAACCGCTACAGAAAGTGCCGTTGTTAGATGTAAAGTGTACATCAATTTGTGTTAAGCAGCCACCCTGTCTTAAACAGCAAATTTACTCCGTCCCCAAGGCTGGCCTCTTAACACAAGTTTGACTGTAGTTACATTATCCTAACCCTTTCCTAACCTAAAACGACATTTAACCACTTTGTTGTAGTCGACTTTAGAAAACATTATGGGAAAGGGGGAAATTGCTGGTAACTAGCAATTTCTCCTTTACCCATAATGTTTTCTGCCCAATCAGAAATGTCGTCTGCAAACTCTTTCAATTTGGGACAGTCGAAAATGTGTTTTTTGTGAAAGGGTTAAACCATTGTTCAATAGATTTCAATAATCATATGGTAAGTACACCGTATGGACTGTGAGAATTCTCTTTAAATTACAGCATCCTAGAGATGAAATTGCCTTTCAAACATTGACATCATTATTCAAAGATTTGATGTATAAAAGGCACTATGCATGAGGAATACAGGCTGAGCCCAAAAGGAGGATTGTCAGATAATTAAAAGACATGACAGAAGTAATAAAAAGATAGCTTAAAGAGACCTCTTTAACAAGAAGAATGCATTGAAACCAATTTCAGCCAAACACTGTTAAAAGAACAAAAATAAATACATTCAATTGCTATGAGTCGATAATTTGCCACTAAACAACAGGAAATTGAGTTGTGAGATATTGGCACATATCATAAACTAATCGAGTGTAGAGAGATATGATACTCCAACAATAATGGGAAAATGGATTAAAAAAAATAAAAAAATCCAGTGTTAATGAATAAATATATAGGAAACAAAACACATGGGGCAGCCGAACATAAGGTTTAGCATCTAAACTTATGATAAAACATTTATAAACCTTAAATGCTAGAGTGTAGACACATTCTAACCACTCTGAATACAATGCGTTATGTGATAAATATGTAAATGAAGATAAACACATACAATCCTGAACAATATGAGTTCATAAGATAAATTGACTTATCATAACTAATTGATTATCATCATCTTAATTTGAAAGAATACTGAACAAAATGAGAAATTGGAAAATAATCTATGTCTCAAATACAACAATTACAATTAAACGATATAATAAAACTTGGAAGAGTTTCCTCATTTCGGGAATAATGTCATCTGTTGCTGCCTTCGAAATTTATTATAAATGTTATTATTCTGTTATGTTTAAATGTGCATTTATGATAAGCTTGTAATTCTTCCGTTGAATTTGGGTGGTGGAGGGGGACGTGGAAGCGTCTTAAAATGACATAGTGTATGCCAGTTGTTTACAAAGGGAACTAGTAAAGAATGATGTTCATTGGCCGGCTGGTACCTAGAGGCTCTTCCATTAGTTGTATAGCCATTGACAACCCACTTAAGTAACATGAAGAACCACTTATAAAGGAATAGCCATAATAAGCACTGTGAGAGGGAAAGTCGTCATTTCCAGATAAAACTATTTATTTTCAATAAATTTCAATTATCTGCACAACTCCTCGACATAATGAATAAAATTGATATCTAACATAAAGTAACAAAAAAAGACAACCTAGGTATGAGGTTATGTCATTTATTCTCTTAGTAAATGACGATAAATGATTACAAGTAGAACAAAATCAATTAAATACACAGCATTAGAAAAATGATTACATCACATAATTGAAATGATGTAAGATTATGCTCAAGAAACTTACATAATCAAATTTAATTATAAATTTCCCCAGCCAAGTATTCAGAAACCCAGTTGGTGCACATAAAAGGCCACAAACTTGGGCTTGTTTATACATGACCAAGCAGCGCCAACAGAGGGTAAGGCATGCACTAGAAGATACATGTTTATTATTTGAAGTGTTCTACCCGTCAATGATTGAAACCTCATACCATCGGTATATAAGTACAACTAAATCTATGTAAGATAAAAATGTATACCATAATAAAATATTATCTCCCTAATTTGAGTAGCAATTGTGTAATGCAGACAATTTCTTACTATCAAGGATACTTTAACAATACATATTACATCTCATATAAACAAGAAAAACAAATAATTTACATGGCAAATTAAACGATATAGAGGACAAAGTAGTCAATGTTAGCGTACATGTTCAGTTTAGGATGATATTTCAGTGGCATATATATGAATTATTTTCCTCAATAATGACATACTCTCGGCAGTCAGTCAAATACTTGTTATAACATTGCATGTTATAAGTGACAAACATAAATCAAGAACTACTGCAATCATGTGAAATGGATTACAGTTGCTAATTCGTGTAGAAATACCATTCATACAGCCAATGAAAATTTTAAACAAATCATAAATGCACAAAGATTGTTTTTGCTGTAATATGCATTCATTTTTTCTTTTTATGAAAAATGAAATGAGAAAACTGATCATGCAGACAATTTCTGACCATGAAGGGTTGCTTTTTCCGTATTGATTGAGATAATCTTAAATAATTCAATACAATGATCTAATTAAGTTGTACAACGTAAGAAAATGAGAATCAATTGTGCACACAAAATCATTTTAATGTTACTGAATAACAAGTGTTTAAATTGTATTAAGCATTCTTATTTTTGACCAAAGGATTGTCCATTATTCTAATTTTCATCAAAAAGGGGTAAGAGAACCAATTATGCAGACAACTTCTGACCATGAACAGTAACTCCCTCCATTTTGATTGAGATCTTTATAAAGAATTGAATACAAGTCTTTAATACATTTTAAAAAATAATTATGATAATAATAAATGATAGGATAAGAAAATTAAATTGTGAACAGTATAACTTAACAATTATGATACAGCAAGGCTTTGGCACACTAACCAATTAAAATGAAGGATGAATTGATCATTATGAACTAAGACCCAGCAGACAACCCTGACCTTGATTATACATCAATGATAAATTTGAGAAATGTTTTATTCTTATGAAAATTTGACAATTTGTATTTGAATTCCAACTGCCCATTTCTTGTCCAACTTTCTCTGGAACACCCCTTAAAGCAGCTTCAATAGCAGCACCAATCTGAATGCTATAATTTTATATATAGTGACATCTTAACCTATTTTGAGGAAACATATGAATGGGGCATGGGTTGTTTAGAAGAAAAGGCAAACAAAGGGCCTATACTTTGCTCTGCTTTTTAAATGTAATTTTTAAATGTTGGACAGTGCATAAACTTGACATATACTTGACATCATCCCTTTTGAGACCTTCTTTGAATAGTCAGAAAAGCTTGGAACTAATACCCCTTGCCTGCTAAACCCGTGAAAAGCCAACGTAAATAGGCATTTTAGCGTACATCTATGAAATGAAAATTTGACTGTTTGGTCCAAAGCCAGAACTATATGAGAAAGTATGGAATAGGTTATAGGCAATTTGGAGTCAACAGTTTTAACAATATTTTGAACTCCCTTTAGCATCTTTTTTATAATTCAGTTTTGTGAAGGATTTGGAACATTTGCAATTTTGTGGATAAAGCTTATGGCAGGCAAATGAGCCATAACTGTTGATGGAGCTTTATTACATTTAAATGGTTGGGCTATAAAGCCACACATTATGTCTTATAGGCATGGCAATTGTAATGACAATAGGCTTTTCAAACAGAATTCTTATAACTGTGTCAACCTTCGAAGATACGACATCCTCGAAGCTGGCGACAAGGATGATTTAAGAAGCAATTGACATGTTGAATTCAAATGTAAACCTGATGAGGAGGAATGGGAGTTATCTATGAGTTTAACCATGGGCTGCCTGTTTTGCATCCTGAAAAGATTTCACTTATGAAATTGTTCAGTCCTAAGGTAAACTGTGCTGATAAAGATCCCGTCCTGGATGTAGTGTCCACATCAATATGAAGGGTACCTTCTCTCGATGTCGAAAGGATCGGGTCTGGCTGATCCACCTGATTGGTCGAGATAATTTGGCGAGTTAAACACGACTCATTCTGCTTTGATACAACGGCGGCTGCCAAACGTTCATAGTCAATTTCATAGACATCAGTCTTGTTCTTTTTGTTTTGATCTGACTGATCGATGTTAGCCTTCAACTGCTTTCTCGACATCTGTCAAGAATGACCAAAGACCATGATAAGTAAATGTCATATATTATAAAAAACGTCAAATGTGCTGATCTATCAGCAGACATTGATAATCCATTTGTGCAATGAAGCCTGAATACATAGATGCAAATGATCTTTTATGCACATGTACCCATATTTTGATCAACAATCCCAAACAGTCCTCATAATCATTGAGAAATTTTTTAACAGGTACATTGAGAAATAAGAAATCAAATATGAAAAACAAAATGGACTAAAAGTAACAGGTTGAGCAATATGAGAAAGCTCTCTGTACAATTCATAGAAAATACACATATATCATCATAAATATGAAGGAATATAATTAAAAAAAAACATTGAGTGTTTTTCATATATCTAATTAAGACAATGCAGTCATATAGACTTCCAGTATTGCGTTCACAGCAATATGAGGATGCTATAGTATTGTAACATGTAGTACCATTAGTAGGGATTCTAAGTAATCATAAATAGTGTTTGTCAAATTTCTAAGCCAGCATTGAAGGAAATAATAATTGGAGACTGCAGTTCAAAAATGTTTTGACAATGTCAACAAGTTATCTTAGAATTCATATTTCAAGAAGTATACAAATTAAGTAGATTTTGTTAGCAAGATAATAATCATAAGTTTTCAGTGCTTGTCAAGATAATGTAAATGACTACCTAAGAAATGGCTTCATAAGTTATGACAGAACCACTTAGTATTCGTCAAGATAAAATGAGCCCGCATTCGAGGCAAATCAAAGTAAAAGACCAAATTATAGTAGCATACATAACTTATGACAACACAAAAAGGTTGACAAGATAAGTTGAGTCTGAATTGAAGGCAAAACCAAGTAAACAGCTACCAATAAAATGTCTGAATAAGTTATGACAACACGTAAAAGCCTGTCAAGATAGTTAAAGCCAAAGTTGAATGCAAATCAAAGTAAATGACCAACAAAAGGTAGTCGTTATAAGTTGTGACAGCACATCAAACCAAAATATGAAAAACTGTCAATAAGTAAAACACATTCCTTTTGAAATGAAAGGAAGATCTAAATTTTACAGAAAAACTGTCATGAATCTTTCCAATCCAACACACCAACAAGTTCATTTCGTTAGCAAGAGAATAATCATTAGTTTTCAGTGCTTGTCAAGATAAGGAGGTAGCAAATTCAGGATTTATCCTGAACACTTTCATCCATGTGAATAACAAGCGGTTGTCAGAATTGAATCACAACAAAAAAGTGTGTTACTCATCTTGCAAATTGAAATTTTGTTGTCCTTGAAGTCGACTTGAGACACAGACCCACTTCGAATGCTTTGGATGTTTTTCTGCATGTACCATTGATTTTGGCTGCTGACTTTTACATGTACGCCGTCACGCCGAATAAAAACATACATCGAAGGTGTCCAAAAATCACGATGGTGCCAGAAATAAATCTGGTCATTTGAGTTTTTACAACGCATGTGTAGACTTTTATTTAAATCAACTACTCTGGTGTTGTACCCTGCATCGTCTGCTCGACGAATTCTCCACAAACTTTGTCCAAATATGACAGCCTTAACACTTTTGCCGAACAACAAATATTGTCCAATTGAGATTATCGGATCGGCAAGCCGTTAATATCTCCGGTGGCACATTGAACTGTAAGGCGTCAGATGAATCGGCTAAACCGGTAATGCACAAACCTCCTTTTCCACAAATGTTTACCCGAAACAAATTGCCATTCAAACAAAGATTCCGCAAATCTGAATGTTTCAAGAAAATCCGGTAAGGCGACGAGTAAAATAATGTCCAAGAAGTATAGCGTCCGTATACTGTTGCCGAGCCCCCGAAGTCTCCATCCAGTCACGGATAATAAAGTCCCTTGTTACGTAAACAACTGCGTAGTTTGTCAAAACTAGGTCACTCACACTCGCTGCCAATCGTATCTACTCGGCAATCCCCGTAACAAGCCGGTAGATATACCTCGTAGGCAGTACATGAATACACCAGAAATCCTTGGGTAATTCGCCTTATTTCCGGCGGATAACGCAAAATGCATACAGGCACTAAATATGTATTTAAATACACACGTATTTTGTACCCTTTTCATTTAAGATGATCATATCAACACATCTTTGTTTCATATTTTGTCAATCAGCCCATTTCGGCATTGACGGTGATTGCCGAGTTGATACGATTGGCCCTTCGTTGCTGACCTACTTTCAGAAATGGCTCCCCCATTACCTCCGAGGTTATTTTAAGAAATGGTCGAGGTGTTCCGAATGACTCGCTGCTACAGACAAAAAACGAATTACCGGACTAAATCCAACTTCCGTAGAATAACCGGATAGTCCTTCTCAAAGAGTGACACTTCAAAAAACGGATTACGTAAACAATGCTTGTGATAAAGTCCGAATGATAGACAAAATTACGTTTTAAAATGACATAGTGTCTGCCAGTTGTTTACAAAGGGAACTAGTAGAGAATGATGTTCATTGGCCGGCTGGTACCTAGAGACTCTTCCATTAGTTTGATAGCCATTGACAACCCAGTTTAATAACATGAAGAACCGCTTATAAAGGAATAGCCTTATTTAGCACTATGAGGGGACAGTCGTCGTTTCCAGATAAAACTATTTATTTTCAATAAATTTCATTTCAGCTAAGTACCATCCTTTGTACCAAGAATTAGGAATTGAAAGCTTTGCTTATTAGAAAGTTTTGCTACTTTGATATAAACACGTTTTCTTTTGCACCTGCATTTGTCCAACCACGGAAATGACTTTGCGCATGTTTATCGACTTTTTTCCACTAAGCCGCTTCTTATACGATGTCTTAAGCTTGAATTTAGAACTATTGATTATTTGTGATTCAATAGCAGTATCATGGATATGCACACTAACTAATTTGATACAGCATGTCACTCTTAAAAAAGCCTAAGATTCTAATACTATTCGAAACATAGTATTAAGGTTTCTTAAATAGCCATTTATGTAGCTATTACATTGCTTCGTCTATATGACTTAACCACCAACGCCATAACAGCAATATTGCGATACCCGTCCCACAACCAAAGGAGTGTGACCCTGAACTTCACTGAACACAAGGGCTTGTACAGTTGTTGTTACGAACGAACGGTGCAAAGACAGTCTGGAGGCTTAACATAATAAAAAGTTGACTCAGCACAAACGTGGTCTTGTGATTTCAAAATCAGGGGCTTGTCTCATAAAGGTTTTATAATCGAGTTACTCGTTCACGTAGATATCAATAGTAAACAGCACCTTAGAAAAGCGTAAACGTAACAGTTAGACGTAAACAGGACACGATTTCCAGCTTTGAAATCTGTATCGATCTTTTAAATTCATATCCAAATTTTTTTATTAGAAACAAAGCTAACTTTATAATTCAAGATTTACGATAATTTGTAAATGTAGACAACCAGTTAAATGAAAGTTCTATTTTGCAATGTAACATGCCATTGGCAGCGTCTCAAAATACTCGTATCAACTCGCCAATCCCTGTCACAAGTCGGCAGATAAACCTCGTAGGTAGTTCATGAATACACCAAAAATCCTAGGGGTAATTCGCCTTATTTCCGGCGGATAACGCACATGATTACAACATGCACAGAGGCACTAAATATTTATCTAAATACACACAAAATAGTTATATATCACAAATGAATCTTGTTTGTTTTTTACTCTTTTCATTAAAGATTATCATATCAACACATCTTTGTTTCATATTTTGTCAATCGTATCTTTTCGGCAATCCCCGGCTTGTGCCGGGGATTTCCGAGTAAATACGATTGCAAACGGACATGCCCTCTGTTGCCGGCCTACTTTCAAAATGGCTCCCCATTACCTCCGATGTTATTTTAAGAAATGGCCGAGTTGTTTCGAATGCGTCTCAGAATAAAACTTACGTGGACCATCACAGAGTTCCTTATTGCAGTAGTTGCCAACACAGCATCTATTACAGAAGGCAATGTCTCGTCTCTTTCCGCCAGCAATATTACCTGCACAAGACTGTCAAAAGGCAAAACATGTTATACAGGTTTAAGTCATGCTGTTTAATGATACAAAAGGATAAGGCTATCCTTCTGTTTATGTTTAATAACAAGGGAAATATTTGTAAAAGGTGAACTATGAACAATGACTAACCATCTGAAATCTAATTGCCTGCTTTGTTACCAACACAAGACTGTCTAAAGACAAAACACGTTGAACAGGTATAAGTGATGTTATTCAATATTACCAAAAATGTTATCAATTATCTTGAATCGTATGTTGTTTTTCGTTTGAAATGTGTTTATAATGGGCAATGAGGCAACATCCATTTTCTAATTGCCTGTATTGTTACCGGAACAAGAATCGTATGGTAGACAAATACAAACCCGTGTTATATAATACATGCGCTTGTATGTTTGGAACAGTATTTGTTACATAATAGCTGAGCAGTTAATAGACATAGACAGACATAGACAAAATTTTATTGACATAAGCTAGTACAGCTTCTAGTCATATACAAAAATACATATTTACAATTACTTTACATAACATGTTACCGTCGTCTCAAAAAAGAAAATAATACATAAATAATAACCGCCATGGAAGAAAGATTTTCGTAAAATGAAAATGAGAATAAGCATGATGTACGTGTATAAAAGTTAACTATTAATCAGTAATCATGGAATTTATACATATGTTCCTAATTTCAAATGCATGTTTTATAAATTTTGCTAAATTGTAAATGACTTTTGGACTTTTTGATTGGAATAAATGAACCAATTTTTGCATACAAGGACGTTCACAATAAAACTTTTTAATATATGTCTTCCTGATCTGATTGTATTTGTTAGAAACGAGAATGAAATGAAATTCGTCTTCCACTTCACTCTCGTTGCACAACAAACACAATCGTTGGTTACGATCAACTCTATTTAAACCATATCGTCCAGTCTCGATCCGCAATGGATGAGATGATAACCTTAATCTAGATAAATATATTCTTAATTGTTTTGGCAAAATATTCAAATAAGTTTCTATAGTAAAATATGTCTTTAAAAAACGATATATATGTAAAATTCTGGCCTGATTGGTATCTTCAAACCAATTTTGTTTGAACATATCAATCAGACGCTCTTTAAATGTGTAGTGAAACGATTTCAAATTCACCTGGTGAGGGTTATTCCATACAAAACGGAAACCTGATTGTTCTAAAAGTTTCTTAACATTACCACACCAATTATCACTACCATTTTCATTATCTTCTAATAGAACATCATAAAGGGTTTTAACAATTATATTTTCAGAACATATTACTTTAGCCCAATATTTAATTAAACGGGCATGTCTATTAATGTATAAAGGATATAATATAGTATACCGTGATATGGACCAGTAAGTAGGAGTTAAGGAGAAGGGATTTTCTCAACATCACTAGGAGGTTTTTTTAATCCGGTTTCCATATCTTTTTTTTTTTTAAAGTTTCCAACTTTGTATATCCGATACAACACATAATTATCACCAATGGAACGAAATAACGAATGTGGCTACAAAGATGTGTCAAGTAAATAAAATATAACATACAGTTTTTGCAAGGCATCCAATCTTGTAATAGAAATGCCCATCCGTCTGTGCAAATGCAGCTGCATTACAAACCTGAATAGCAATAAGGGCGTATAAGGCATCTTCAGAACAGTTCTTATGAAGGGGATGATAGACATAGACATAGACAAATTATATTGACATTAGCTAGTACAGCTTCTAGTCATATACAAAATACATATTTACAATTAATTTTCATAACATGTTACCGTCGTCTCAAAAAAGAAAATAATAAATAATAACCGCCATGGAAGAAAGATTTTCGTAAAGAGAAATGAAAATGAGACTAAGCATGATGTACCTGTATAAAAGTTAACTATTAATCAGTTGTTATGGAATTTATACATATGTTTCTAATTTCAAATGCATGTTTTATATATTTTGCTAAATTGTAAATGATCTTTCGACTCTTCGATTGGAATAAATGTTATTATGTTTGCATACAAGGACGTTCACAATGATTTTCTTAAATATATGTATTCCCGATCTGATTGTATTTGTTACAATTTGAGTAATTTGATAATTAGCATCGGTACATGGTGTATAACGCCGTATATACTCCAGTTTTCAGATTTGCCATGGATTTTGAGTGATATGCCAGTACATGTACTACAGGCAGACCGTGAAGTGTCTTGCCAAAGAAAGGAATGATCATTGATTGTAACGAAAGCATATCTTTATTGATAATTGTGGAAATCTATTGAGAAGCATGAAAATGAAATAAGCTTTTCCCGTTGATTTACTCTGGTCAAGGAAATAGTATACTTTAATCTATATTTCTTTCAATGAATATCAGTAATCTATCATCATCTGACAGGCAGAGACAGCTTGACATCTCTTCAATCATCACAGCTATAATTGTCCAAACTCTTGTTTATGAATAAACAGCCTCAATATAGGCCAATCGTATCTACTCGGCAATCCACGTCACATGTCGGTAGATATACCTCGTAAGGTAGTTCATGAATACACCAGAAATCCTGGGGTAAGTCGCCTTATTTCCGGCGGATCACGCACATTATTACAACATGTACACAGGCACGCACAAATTGGTTATATATCACAATTGAATGGTTTTCTTTACTCTTTTCATTAAGGATCATCATATCAACACATCTTTATTTCATAGTTTGTCAATCGTTTCTTTTCGGCAATCCCCGGCTTGAATCGGGGATTTCCGAGTAGATACGCTTGCAAACGGACATGCCCGAAGTTGCTTGCCTACTTTCAAAATGGCTCCCCACTACCAGGATTTTCACCAGGATTTTATTACCACGTTCGTCTTCTTAATAGTATATGCAGTTCCAAGTAAGTAGTTTAAGCTTAAAGATATGTCTGTTGACAAGTTGGAAGAACATAAAAAAAGACCAAAGAAACGTCATAATCGCATTCAATTAGGCATACACGAGTGCATTTACATGTATTAATATGTGTCATTCAACCATTCACAGCAACAAATGAAAAACGTTCTATGATGTTTAGGGATATATTCCTTATAATCTATTTAGGTCTGTTTCTATATTGTATTTAGTCGCTTCATCGTTGGCATGCACTATAACGCACTATAATGCACTATAACGCTTGTTTAACTCTTTTAAACCTGCAGACGACACTTTTTCCCATGAAGCAGACGAACTTAGAAAAGTTGTGTAAGATGTGAAAAACGTTTCTGTTCTACTGTTGTCTTATGTGAAAATATTTTAAAAGCACTGCGTCAAAAAGACAAATTACTTGTGACAAGCAAGTTCTCCTTTCGCAACAAAGCATTTTACAATTGATCTGCTGTAAGACGCAAAAACGTGGCGTAAGGTAGTAAGTAATGCGTTGACGTTATGTGCGTTGAAGACATACCTCTCCGTCCTGACATTGCACAATTCGATCACAGTCACGAGGGTGTGCCACGTGATCACATTGGTAACATAGGGATGCGTCTGTAAAAAGATTGCAGACCATTAGCGTTTTGCCATTCAAGCTGTATACTTACGCATTTCGCATATAACATTAAATATCGCCTGAAACAAGGTGTTAGATATACATGTACTATCATCACCCGTTTCATTTGGAATACAGTTATGTTTCACTATATATATATATATGCAAGAAAAATTATGATCATGATCATTAAGTCCCTATTTATCTTTTGTTTTTCTTGAATTTTTCTATAATATTGATTAAAGTGATGGGAACTTCGAAACTATTATGATGCATTGTATTGTATGTATTATAACTAAATGATGTAGATCATCCAAATTAAAGCAATTTCTACCTGTTTTTTGTTGAAATTTTACAACTACCATTGCAAATATTTAGAAAAAGATTCTACCGAAATGATGTATCTACTTATATTTATCCTGTCACTAGTGTCATTTTGGGACCGATAACTAGGTGCCGTATAATATTTGTATCCGGCACTTACCATATAACACATTTCTTTTTTTTCGCGTGTTTTATTGACACATTGTTTTGTTTGTTTGAAATGATACATGAAGGTAATAGGATAAATAAAATAGATGGTTGGTGTCTTTGAATGGGAAAAGTAATCGGGCCCGGCTTCGGATTATTATCCTTCGGCTCACTGGATAATATTCCAAAGCCTTGCCCGATAACATTTCCGATTCACGACATCAACCATATATCCTCTTTGTATACACATTTGGAGAGAATGGTCCGGTAGGTGACAGAGATGATATCATAAATCCAGTCACCACGCCATTTTGAAACCAATACACTGTAACAAGGTGATGTATAACATTTATGGCATGTGTAACTAACCATATAACACGCAGTCCCATGACGAATCAGGACGTCATACACTTGTGTATCATGACACGTGATGTCATTTTACATCATTCTCTACTTGTTTTCTTTTTACCGCGTTTTGTTTTTGGTTTGTTTGTTTATAAAATTCCATAAAGGTAACGGGATAAATAGAATTGATGGTGAGTGTATTTGAATAAGAAACGTTATCGGGCAAGAATTTCTGGCTCACCGGATATTATTCAGGACTACGACTTGTCTGATAACATTTCCGATTCACAACACCAACCATCTATTCTCTATACAAGATTAATGGTCATTTTGTTCGTTTACCTGTTAGCGATCTTCCTATAACGAAGAGGCTAAAGACAGTTGTCGCTGTAAAGGAAAAAATGATTTTTGGTCAAAAGAAGTATATGTAGCATAAAGATCTGTCGATTTCCTTTCCATTGTGTGAAATCTGCGATTTAAATACTATTGGAAACTTTTTAGTTTTACTTTTAACCATTTTATATCGATAATTTAGATAATTGTATTAAATTACATATTATGTTATATTTGGCCAAAAGAATGACGTTCATGGGGTCGATCAGATCGAATGTTTAGAAAACCAATTCACCGTCTTTGTTTTACATCGATTGTGAAGGAAGCTTAAAGTTTGTTCAAAGCCACTCTCGATGACTGCTTCCTGGATACAAAACCAGTAATAGAATAAGATACAACAAATAAAAGACGCCATATGTTTGGGAGTTCCTAGACATATGTATCTATAGCTATCACGTATATGTGTTGTTTGTTCAAATCATTTAATCATTATTACATTTGTTGTACATGTATTGAATTCTTTTCGAAATGCTGAGCGATGCCTTTTGAAAAATGCCACTTCCTAAGGCACATTTCGTCGGTCTAAGTTGCTTTTGACCATACGCAGACTCATACACGAGGAAATTGGTTTAGTTTAAACCTAGTTTATTGTAAAATTATGCTTTTGCATATGGACTGGAATGGAAGTTTAAACCAAATTAACGTCCTCCTAAATAACATTTTTGAAATGGTATTATCCTTTAAGAACCAATTGGGCAAGCCTGGGAGTAAATACCATCGTATTAAACATTGATTATAAACAAAGGAAGCTTACCTAAGAAAGAGAACATTCTCTACGTCTAGTTGTTACGATTCCTTAAAGGTTGAGCTTTACTGTGTTATCGTTCTACATGTGGCTAAACTAAACATTCAAAACGAACCTTCCTCATTGGTTCCGTTTCTGTCTCTGGGGCCCGTTTTACTAAACAACTTACGGAAAATATTTGCGTAAGTCATAATTGATTAACATGGATAATATCTTCAATGAAAGTACAATATTGCAATGTGACACGTCATTGGAAGCGTCTCGGAGAGACGATTCCAATGATGTGTTACTTTGCAATATTGCTTTGCCAAATATTGAAATAAAAGGACTTGTTGTTTTATACTTACGCAAATCTTAAGCGTAAACTGTTTAGTAAAACGGGCCCCTGGACGTTCCCCACTACCTTGTGTACCTTAAAGCATTTTCAAAATATTGTATTGTTGAATTACCATTACAAATATGTTGTTCTACGCGTTGATACCAAAATAATGATAGTACTTTTAATTTTTTTTTTTTTGAGTTTCATTACTACAAGATGAAACGTCTGAACACATTCATTCTGTGGTTAGTTTATTCACCGTTTACCGTATTCGTTTTGTTTTACATCGATTGTGAAGGAAGCTTACTATTCAAAGCCACTCTCGATGACTGCTTTCTGGATACTAAACCAGTAACCGCGCCGGTTAGTCCCGGAAATTTTCAGCCCGCCTATAGGGGATTCGAGCCCGGGACCCTCGGTACAGGAGCCCGACGCTCTACCTTGCACCAATGTCGCCCAAATCTCTCCGCCTGCTTCATTGGTACAGCTCTTTACAACCTTTCAAGATCTTAATTCCTGGAACCCATGACCTAAAGGTATGTAAACCAAAAAGAAAGTTGCCATGCCTTCATGCTCTGGCCAAATGTAAGTGGCGATGAAGGGCAGCTTTGTGCAGAGATGTGCGAATTCATATTCACGAAAGAGATAAAGCGTCAATGTTTCCTTGATTTCTTTTAGGGCTGTACCGGCTTCTTATCTTATCACATGGCCAAATTGGTCCGAGTCGTTCTAAAGGCAGACACCATTGACCCATGTGACCCGTAAAGTTTTACACTATTGACCTCTGGCACTTAGAACATTAGAACGGAAGTTATATTGCCAGAGAAGCATTGTCGTTGTTTTTTCACAGACTAGTTACCAATCTCTCGTGGAACTTTTAATTGGTTCCCCGCAATATATTAGCTTTTTAATTTTCCACAAGATAGAAAACGGACAGCCTACAAATTTCGAGCTATCTTATTGGTCAAAATTCAGCGTTTGAAAACAACCAAAACTAAGCAACAAAAGAAAGCAACAAAGACATTGAATTTAGTTGTTTCTTCTTAATCCTTGAATTACGAAAATCGATGTAGACAGTCCATCTCGTTATATGAGTGTGGCCTGCCAACATCACCGAGGGGTTCCAACTGTTGTCCAAATATGTCATTCTAATTAATTCCATATTAATTCTATGTAATTCCATATTAAGTGAAGTATTACACGTTTCTGACTTTTTACGTGAAGCAAAATGCACACGCACTTAGATGAAAACTTATGTCGACCATGATCATTTGCACATAAACAAAGTGCTGCTTTAAATATATCCGTTCGAGTACAATAGCATGGTCCTCACCGAAAATCTTAAAATGATTTAACGATTTCAGTCGAATCTAGAGATGTACATAATCCCTTAAAAGAGACATACTAAGAGCGCTATATACAAAATTGCATCGTATGTTTCACATATTCATTAGTTTGTTCAATCCAACAGGGTACGAAATCCGTTACAAATAACATGACAAGTACTGCAAAATAAAAGTCAGTTTTGAAAATTTGAGTATCATGACTCATACATCATAATTGATGTTTCGGTTCAAATCGTTTGGCAATTTGAATAGGACATACAATATGCGTCTCATACATGTAGTACTCTCTACTTCTAAGTTCTAACCAGACACCCAAACCCCACTTGGAAAATAAGGTCGCCCTGTATCAGGCTTTACCAGGTACGTATTCTAAAACAGGGCGTCAACTTTCGAATATGAATACATGTATATATATTGGTGCTCCCTTTTCCGTGTAGAGCCTCGGTGTCAAAATTAATGACGTCGTAGAATCAACCCGTTGATTTTTGCAGTATTGCTCCAGAAATATAAGAAATATAAGAAATCATTGTGATAATGGAAGAAATTGCTCACAATAAGCAATTTTCTTCAATAGATAATGATTTACCAGACGTCACGACAAAAGGCAACATTCAAAACACATCATTCTTTTCTATTGTCGCCTACTGCCATATGGAGAAAACATGTGATAAAGTAAGATGTTGCTCACCATGAGCAATTTCTCCTGCTGACCCAATGTTTTATACTTTACATAACAACGAATGGGGAAAGTCATTTAAACTTCAATATTCTTTCTCTGTGTTGTGCTGTTGCTTTAGATTAGAATCTGACACGTAGTTCAACACGAGAAAATGTGTTAAATGGACTATCTAACAGCTCGTGTTTTGTGAGAAAGAAATTATTAAGGTAGATTTGCCAATTATCGTCATTAAATGAATGCACTTATTTGATTTCCTTACTTTAAGATGGTGAAAACCTTTGTTTTTCACGACATAGGCGTAGGAGCCGGGGGGCCAGGGCCCCCCCCCCAATATCCAGACTGGGGGGCCAGAGTATACTTTGCCCCCCCAATATTCACAATGGAAGATGAAGATTTTTGGAAAGAAAAAATGAAAGAAATGAAATTTAACAGCAGAATTAATATAAAAGTGTATTTTGTGCTTTATTTAATACCAACTCGCCTTTTGTTACGAACAATAACCAAAACATTTTGACGTCATCATCGCAAATGGCAATCTGAATACATCAGGTATATCGTATGAAATCTCAGCTCACGGAAAGTAGTTTCAACTAACGAAAACAATGATGCAAATCGTACTCTAAGAAGTCAGACCCTATATTGTTTTTAAATATAAACTTATTTTTTACATTAGAAGAACTCGTGGCTGTGACAGCTTGTTGGATGTTACTTTTAGTTATTATCAGTGCAATATGCTTTCCGCATGAGATCGAGTCTTGGCCAATACTATTTTCTTTTTCTTTTGGTTATTTTGTCTTAACTAAGATACACATTTTTATACACTTTCTTTTAATTCATTTAGTGATATTGAATTTGTAGACGCATTATTAGTCATGAGAAAGATTAGGAATATTTATTCTTAGACCGGTCTCATCTGAAGTTGGGCCCCCCCCCCCACCCCACCCACTGTTGAAAACGCTCCTACGCCTATGATTATGAAATAAGCAGTTGCCGCTTTCAGTACTTTGACTTAAAAACCTGGTCAGTGGATTTGGTCTCTGAGGCACTTTGTTAGTGTCCCATGATAAAAGTGTCGATTCACCTTTTGGTACTAGACGCTCCTACACATTGAAATGATTTCATAGGACAAAACTTATAAACCTTTGTTGAATAAATAAACCGTTGAAACAGTTTACTTTATCTTCAAGAGAAATATACTTTATGTTTACCAAATGGTTATGAAATGGGATGAATAATATAGAGGTAAATAACTTTATTCAGCATGGTGCCATTCCTTTCATATAGATGACATTTAATTTAACCTTTCCCAAACAATAACGACATTTGACTACTTTGTTGCAGACGATTTAAGAAACATTTTAGGAAAAGGAGAAATTGCTCGTAACGAGCAATTTTTCCTTTTCCTACAAGGTTTTCTGCTCTATCTGAACAATATCTTTCAATACCATTACATTTTGAAATGTCGTCTGCACACTCTTTCAATTTCGGATAGTCCAGAATTTGTTGTTTGGGAAAGGGTTAAAAGATGATAAGCTCAATCTGTGGGATTGCCACATAGGGTGTTGGGTTCACGACAGGGGACAACCTGGCCGTATATCGAGGTCACTTAGATAAGGCATGGACTATGCCTTTTTCTCTATCAATAAAACAATCATGGCCACATAGTTCACCTATATAGGTGGAAGCATTACGACGAAAGGATCAATTGCGCGTCTGAAGCATTTTATCATTATGTCAAAGTTTTTTCAAAAGCCGATTGTAATATATTCAGTACATGATGCACATGAAAAAGTCTTTAAAAATCATTTTAAATTATGAAATTGGAACAATGACCTGACAGTGATGGACATGTATCCTTAGTAAAATTATTATTGCATGGGCTGATACATATAGGCTGGCGGTCGGGCTAGTGGGTGGAAGCTGGTCAATCTGGCCGGCTGTCTAGCGGTCAATCTGGCCGGCTGTCTAGCGGTCAATCTGGCCGGCTGTCTAGCGGTCAATCTGGCCGGCTGTCTAGCGGTCAATCTGGCCGGCTGTCTAGCGGTCAATCTGGTCGGCTGTCTAGCGGTCAATCTGGCCGGCTGTCTAGCGGTCAATCTGGCCGGCTGTCTAGCGGTCAGGCAGGCTGTCAGGCTGGGGGTTGATGGTGGTCGGCTGGTCAGGCGTGTTTAGCGGTCAATCTGGCCGGCTGTCTAGCGGTCAGGCAGGCTGTCAGGCTGGGGGTTGAAGGTGGTCGGCTGGTCAGGCGTGTCTAGCGGTCAATCTGGTAGGCTGTCGGGCTGGCGGCTGGTTTATGGTCTTGTGACAGGCTGGTAGACAGAAAGGTGTTTGCTCTCTATGAAAATTCACGATTTATCGGTGAAAAGTTCATAACAGCGATACACCCATCAACAAAATGTTACTGTAGAAGTTCCGTATGTGTAAGCGATCATTGAAGAACGATTTCCATTTTCTGGATGACAGTTCGTGGTCAGAAATGAGTGTACACATGTGGTACCATTTTGGGTCTAAGGAGAAACATGATTTGTGGGCATATTCAGAAGGACGTTAACCCATAAACCAACAAGCTAAAGTAATTGTACACACATTTATCGAGCTAAAGACCTGAAATAAAAGGGAGTTAATTTCGGGGCGTCAAATATTATACGCATACCCCGTCATGCTTTATGGAGCATAAACCAACCAAATAAATCTCACTCGCCCAAAACTTCATACACGCTCCACGTATTTGCAAAAGACCTATAAAGAAGAAGCTATTGTAACAAATGGAAAAGATGCTCATGGCGATATATTTGGCATTTGTTGCAGTGGTTTCTGGCCGAAACACACTGTATTGATGTGGATTCAAGTCACACCTATAATTGTATTATATTTGCCTTTAACCCTTTCCAAAACAATAACAACATTTGACGACTTTGTTACAGACGACTTTAGAAAACATTGTGAGAAAAGGAAAAATTGCTCGTAACGAGCAATTTCTCCTTTTCCCACAATGTGTTTTGCCTTATCAGAAGATTATTTTCCAATTTTATTACATTTTGATATGTCGTCTGCAAACTCTTTCAATTTGGCACAGTCGAATATTTGTTGTTTGGGAAAGGGTTAATGGAAGGGTCGTATAAGTAACCTTGAAAAACATATAACATCGGTCGTAATATTTTGAACTGAATTTGCAATCATCACTCGAAATGCAACCGATGCATTTGACGTAGAAAATAGAGATTCATAAACAGTGTGGTTGGACTATTGATCAAGATTGAGCATTGCGATATAATGTGATATGAGTGGAATTTCTGTGAATGATTCGAAGATTTTATGAATTAGGAAAGAAAGTGATTGAACGCATATTGATCCGTATGACCGAGGGACGTGTTGGATCATCTACAGCGTATATGTAATAATGCTTTGGATTTAACCCTTTCCCAAACAACAAATTTTAGATTTTCCCAAATTTAAAAAGTTTGCAGACGACATTTCGAAATGTGATGAAATTAAAAAATATTCTTAACATGGAGCAATTTCTCCTTTTTCCACAATGTTTTCTAAAGTCGTCTGCAACAAAGTCGTCAAATGTCGTTATTGTTTGGGAAAGGGTTAAACGATGAACCATCTTCATCGTGAACGCTTTTAATTCCTTCAAAGAGTGCAGACTAATTATATATTTCATTTAACATCTGCCAGCTATTAGATAAGTTTTATGTGGAACACTTTTAACCTTGACAAGTGGATACTTGAACGGCATAGTTCATACCAGTTTCATTATAGCATATATTTAGGACTCGGTATCTGCGATGTATATAAAAGTCACAACCGTCGATAGGCTAAACCATCTAACGCGTTAAAAACAGTAGTTTCATTAGCTTGCAAGTTGCAATGAAATACAAAGAATAGTTTGACGTGCAACCTGTGATATTCGATTCAACCAATACGTATTACTTAACAACACTTCCATTTAAAAAGTGTAAAAACAGATTTCTGACTCAACCTCTACAACTTAATACAATTGGTGATACTTTGTGAAAAGAGATTGTGCCTTTCTAGAGAATATTAAATAAAATCCGAAAGCCAGTCGTGGATATTGTATAAAAATAGAGAGCATATTGGATTTAATCCGTTCACCATACCTGACAATTGCATAAAGAAGATATAAGAAATCAACAACAACAATAAACAACAACAACAGAAATAGATATGAAGAGATACGACTCGATCCACATCTCCACCTATGACAGACCCACGATGGTCGATGTAAACGACTATAAAGGCCAGTTCGAACCCACGACCAACAAGCACCAATAGAGCCGCTGGCGCATGGCCGTCAACGACAAACTCTGCGGCCAGAAGACGCTTGTTATGACCAATCAAAGCGCTCACCGGATCGAATCGTCCGTTTCCGTAGCTGACGTTTCCGCTCTCCGGAGATTTCCGAAGTTTTTGTCGGAAGCCCCGTACAGGGAACACGTGAAGGTATACGAAGATTCTTATTTGTTAAGTGTTTGGTTGTTCACTGTTGTTGCATATCGCACAATGACTCTGTTAAAGTTTGGTTCTCGGCAAACAAATGAAGACTACAAACATAAAAAGTATCCATAAAGGCGGTTTGTTCACAGATTTGAGGATATTTGAAAATAAGATACCGATTTCTTTAGAACTGCACAACAGATGTACTGATATATGAACCATACTGAAGAATAATTCTTGTTTTCTGTGAACAAACATCTTTAAAACCCAAATAGAAATAGGTAGTACGCCGTTGCTTGTAGATAATTGTGAACTACAGTATGTGGAGTGTTGTATATAAATGTATTGTTCTTTTGATACCTAAGCTTTAACCCTTTCCCAAACAACAAATTTTCGGCCGTCTCAAATTGAAAGAGTTTGCAGACGGCATTTCAAAATGTGATGAAATTGAACAATATTCTTCAGAAAGAGCAGAAAACCTTGTGGGAAAAGGAAACATTGCTCGGTACGAGCAATTTCTCCTTATCCCGCAATGTTTTCTATTGTCGCCTGCAACAAAGTCGTTATTGTTTGGGAAAGGGTTAATCTGTATCGAATTGCATCACTAGTCACACTGCTCTTTCAATAGTCCGTGGTACCATGGTACCGTGGAAAGAATTCATAACCATGAATAGCGGAACTCCTTTTCCCACAATGTTTTCTAAAGTCGTCTGCAACAAAATGGTCAAATGTCGATATTGTTTGGGAAAGGGTTTAAACAGTTTTTCCGATGCAAAATCTTTCAAGATGTATTCACAAGTTGCAGTTTGAATTTTGGTAATATATACATGCAGTTCATCTAAAAGTTGAATATAGGTTGCTAACTTCGAAGATAGCTCTAACTTGCAAAAAAGATAAAACAATTTTGCAATGATTTCAAATCGGTCGACAGAAAAAAATAAATATTGACTCAATGAAGTTTAGGGTGAAGGGCGTCAGTAATTGAGTGAATTTAGCTGGCGTCAAATTGGTGTGATAAATTCATAGTTAATCTACCATGAAGGTGCTTGAATACACACGATACAGTTCAAATTCAAACATTTATTCTCCCAAGTATAAACATATATACAGTAAGGGGAAATGGCTTACCAACACAATTGGCAAGGTGCATAGTACATTTCGAATAAACAATTTTATAACAAATCACAATAGTTTAAATGCATATGGACCATTATAGTGATAATATGTGTTTGATGTCAAATAGAACATCTAAAAGTCAGTTTAACAAAATACAACCACAAATAGATACGAAATGAAATAAAATGAATAACTTTTATTCGATTGAATGCTGTTAGATTCTAAATAAGATTGCATTTTTAAGTACATACAAAAAACAAAAGAGATGAAATTTAAATGGTGTTGGCATAATTTGACTACTGAAATTTTCTTATTATCACCGATAAAAACTTGCACACTTGCTTTAACTTTTGTATATCATTTGATTGTAACATGACCTTAAAGCGTGCACTTGTATCAACAGTTTGGGATAATGACAAAAATGTTAACCTCTCGTTATTGAAGAAGCAAGTCAAAATAGAATGTCGTTGAAATAATACAGTGTTTGTTTTTATTGCGATATAACTTTTAATGAAAACAGCTCCTGAACGCATACTTGATTTAGAATGTGACCGAATACCTAAGTATGTACACACATTATGCGATGGATTTCAAAACGGTTGCAACGCCTTTGGATCTGAGTATATATCTGTTTATATTGTACAGGCTTTTAAAACGTAAAACTAAATAATTCCTGCTCAATTTATTCAAATTTTCGTCCTGATAAGGCCTTCATCATGAGAATATTTATGTACAACTACATGTACATTTTTGTTTATAGTCTTAAACTGTATACATAATAAAGTATGAATGAACCTCATTGTTTACATTCACGTCGAAAGATGATGTCATCGTAAATAACGACGTTTCATCGTAAACAACGACGTTAAACCTCTTAAAAACGTAATTATTATCTTTTTTTTTAATTGCAATGGCTATCCTCCAGTGTGTCTTATACAACAGTATAGCTGTTATACAATTTCAATGTCCAAGTTTGCTTAACCCTTTCCCAAACAATAACGACAAGTTCCTCAGGAAATCTGCTCCTTCAGAGCAGGAGGGCTCGGTGGCACCAAAGAAAACCCACCGAGCTCTGCCGATGCCGGGCATCGGCCGGGCTATGTGACTGGGCCGTAAACAATGAACATTATGATGTTGTGAAAACTGTTCATGAATGATCATAATTGGTCTACTTTGGTGTTCTGGGTTTAAAACATACTATCAACAGTATTTCTCTTTTATTGTGACATAGAGTCTTATTCAATGAGGAAATTCATAAAGCTTTATTACCCATAGGGGATGGTCAACCTCGGTTCAACTATTTATATTCTATTAGTCTGCCAGAAAAATACCTTTCTTGGTAAAATTCTGCCCTCTGTTTAAAGGGATTTGAACCTCGGTGGAGATTAAGTCATTCAGGAAACTGCCTCTCATAAAAATCCAAATGTTGTCACCGTGAATTAGACACGAGGAGAGGGGACTTGCCATTAAACGTTCAGTGTTCTAACAACTAGGGCACATGAAACTCCCATAAATCGTCTTCACCAACAGGTTACAGATTGAATAACCTCTAATCTTTTACCAAATGCGAAATTTTCGACTGTCCCAAATTGAAAGAGTTTGCAGATGACATTTCAAAATGTGATGCAATTGAACAAACAATCCTCTGAAAGGGCAGAAAACATTGTGGGAAAAGGAAAAATTGCTTGTTACAAGCAAATTCTCCTTTTTCCACAATGTTTTCCAGAGTCGTCTGCAACAAAGTGGTTAAATGTCGTTGTTGTTTGGTAATGGGTTGAGGCGTTTTCCACAGGCTTGTAACAGCTTAAGATTGACTGTGGATGATGAAGATTGAAACTAAAATGGTTGTCACGAAGATACAGGCTCAAAGGCACGCTCGTTGATTGTGGACCCTTCCTGCATGCATTCTCTCACAAGTTATAACATAAGCGGTAGCAAACGTTTATGCCATGCCCTTTTCAATTGACAGATGACGGATGATACAATCCGAAACGCCAACAAAATGAAGATCACAGGCGGAGGAAAGCCTGATGGTGACCTAGAAACCGGGCAGTTCATTTACTTCGGAATTCCTCGGATATGTTTGATGAAGGGCAAAGCGACAACTAGCGGGGAGGATACCAAGCTGTTGGACGTTTTTATTCCCAAAGACACGGCTTTAAAGCGGGAACGAAAACGCAAAGTTGTTCGGTTTTGACGAATTGGAAAAGAAATTCTTGCAACCTGCTATGCCCTATTTATCTACACTTGTATATATACATTCCCTCTAATAACTAAGCTACGACTGTTCATACAATGAACAACTTTTAGGCTACATGACCAGTGAAGTACATGGTACATTATACACAAAGGTCGGTGTACGCCATGGAAGTAGTTCCAATATAAGTTCATATTAGAAATATTTACTTTTCAAATACAGGATGTTGTCGCAAAACACATGGGTAATATTGGCTTTGCATCCCGTGAAATTATACTGTGTTCGTAAAATAAGGTACTTTATGCAGAAACGTGTATGATGCGCACAATGGTGTACATGCAGTGTCATGGAAGTGTAGATCAGCTGCTAATTAACCCGTGCCCATACAACAAATGTTCGATTCCAAATTGAAAGAGTTTGCAGACGACATTTAAAAATGTGATGAAATTGGAAAATAATCTTCTGATAGGACAGAAAACATTGTGGGAAAAGGAAAAATTGCTCGTCGCGAACAATTTGTCCTTTTCCCTCAATGTTTTCTTAAGTCGCCTGCAACAAAGTGGTCAACTGTCGTTATTGTTTTGGAAAGGGCTAATCGATAAAAATCCTAACTTTGATAAAACCTATTTGATAATACTTAGTGAATCCTTTTTCAGTAGTGGACCTACATATTTCTTGTCATTATACAGTAAATGTACCAGCATATTTGAAAAACACTCCATTTAATCAAACGGCTTTTACTGCGTCATCACTAAATGATCCACATTTTGAATACTTCAATGAACGTTTTTGTCGACAAAAATAAAGAGTTTCGTTGTTTCTGTGTCCTCCTCAAATCCCCATCGTTAACATAGAAAAATATTACAAAAACTAAGCAAAGAGAACTCCCAAAGACACAATCACATCCGATCGGTGAAAAGGCTTCTCTTTCTTTGATCAGTTGCACTTTTTGGACTAAGGGTGCGTCAGCATCTTAGTCCATTGAATTTACATACCATTTTTTTAAGGACGGTACTTTATCGATACACAAACAGCGGTCTTAGCCCAATTACTCATTAAACTCCTTCACTGTGCGGACTAATACCTTCTTGGAACTAGGAAAGTAGTACGGTTTTACTCGCTTTGTTTTGCTCTATATTATTATAACTGTTGCGTCACGGGAAATCGTAAAATGTCAAAATGTTCGAAAAATAGACTATCCTTCAGTCTTTGTTAACAGAAATAATAAAAGTAATGGTAGTAAAAGGAGCAGCTGTTTTCATCGAGATGTTGCCCAAAGAAATTTTCAAATTTATCCTCAATTATTTTGCTTTAAAAGCACCATAGTCCTTCAGTGCGATCAGCGCTTTTATTTATATAGATACCAGCTTGCTTTCTATACCAGTGTGCAAGGTTTGCAAATTTGCAATAGAGTCCCACGAGCGTTTATATGTATACGTTCGCGTTGACAATATCGGTGCCAATTCATACATGGAAGATATGATACACCAAACATTCATTAAGATGCTTCGTTCAAAGTATTCAGACATGGGAATTGTACCATTGTATCTCGAACTCTATGTTAACAAGGCATGGTGCATCTTTTGATGTTGTGTGAAGCGTTATTGCCTATCAATTAGTAAATAAAACGGTATCCGGAGAAGTGTCTCCCGGAGAAGTGCCCTCCCGGATAGGTGTCCCCTAATTTCAATAAGGCGGAGAAGTGCCGTGCCCTCCCACTAAATCAGGGGGTCGGATATCTACCTGTAACACAATATGAAACTTTGTCTTTGTACAAGCGGAATAACGCAGTATTGCATTTTGCAAGTTAAGTGTAGAGGTTTCTTGAATATTTTCTTAACCAATCACTAAAAGGGACTTTAAGAAACAGTTTGCATTTTGAGCAGAGTTAAACGCCATGATTGATTTGGGGGCTCGAATCGATTTTAATAACTGAGTACGTACTTACAATCTTTGAAGAGAGCAGGCACCATTTTATCATAATATCATAATCAACCGTCGAGATCAGTAATATAGAAGACGAGCAAAACAATTATTTTTATATTATTATAAGTTTGTATATGCTCTCATGGAATTGCTAACTCATGAATTCTGTCGCTCTTTGTCTGAACTGCGAAAAAAAGAGAGGATAACATATAATTCAGTTGCGAAAACATTGTGAGCATATGATGAACATTGACGACTTTTGTTCTATTGTCTTTGGTTACTGCACATGAGGTAAAAACATCTTGCAGAAGGGTGTTCTTAAACGCGAAACACCACCAAGAAGGGCTCGTTTGTGACACCAGTTTTGACGAGAGGGCACCTCTCCGCCCCCTCATTTCTAGAAGGAGAGCAGTTCTCCGCCCAGTTCAAAGTGTTCGATGGGGCACATCTCCGGGAGGGCACTTATCCGTGATCCAAATAAAACGTATATGTAAAAGTGTTAAAGTGCTAGATTACACCATAAAGTCTGAAATAATAGTCGCATGTCACTGAGTTGTTTATGTTGTCCATTTGAATTCCTTAATCAAATGATGAATTTAGTCACTGTTTTGTTCAGATAACTAAAATTGCCAATAGCAATAAATCAGACCACATGGAGATTACCCGTGTTCGCAGTGGACTACGGACCCTAATTTCGAGAGCCGGATCAGAGACATAGATATGTCACTGCCCGGATCGACCTATATCCTACTATAAGGAAAGGAAACGCCCATCATTTATAAATATGATGAAATAAGGGGAAAACTACGGTGGCACAGAGGTGACATGTATGCTGTTTTTTCTGTTATTCCGAGCAAAGACCTTTGTTCCGAGTAAGTAAGTCGTTATTTCGAATTACTAACTCAAAATAACGAGATAATTGGGTCATTATTTCAAGTTAGTAAGTCGAAATAACGAGATAATTAAGTCGTTATTTCGACTTACTAACTCGAAATAACGAGATAATTAAGTTGTTATTTCGACTTACAAACTCGAAATAACGCGATAGTTAAGTCGTCATAACGAGTTAGTTGGCCAATCAGATGGTTTGTTGTAATCAGCGAATCAATGTGAAGTGACATACAGAGTAACGCAATGTTAAACACTCCTGTTATGTGTACGAACGAAGGTACATTATACTTTTAGTTAAAAAATGAGAGAATGGGATATGAAAATTATTGCTGTTTGGAAGAGCACATACATCTTTTACGAAATATGTTAAACACTATTCATCTTGTTCATTACATAAGTAGAGTTTACACAGTAATAAAAGCGTTAAAGGACCATTCCTAAGTAAAGGACCATAATTTCTTGGCCATTCTGACTATGAGCCGTTTTGACAATCGGCTGTTTTTATATTCACCTCCTCCTTTTTCTTCTTCCAGTACTGTACAATATCCCCTCTGGGGCATAGTCGTACAGGGTGTATGTACAAAGGCGATATGCGGCGAATAACATTTTAAAAGAATGAAAATAGGGCGCTAGTTAAAAGTGATTAAAGTATTCTCCTTTGATCTTTCTTTACGGTGGAACAACGACGAGTCCCCTCTTAAAAGCCTCGAGACTGCTCGCTGTTAGGTGCATTGGTAGCTGATTTCACAGTCGGATAGCTGAAGGAAAGAAAGCATGTTGAAGGACATCAATGCGGCAGTAGGGCAGGTGAAATATGTGTCCATAACCATGGTCGCCAAGTGTTAAACGATGAAAATACTTTGAAGATGGGATGTCAATCAGGGCATGGGCTATCCGGTATACCATAACCAGCTTGGCATTTGATCGGAGTTGCTGCAGTGTGGACCAGTTCAGTTGATTAAGCATCTGACTGGCACTGCTTGTCGTCTTGTAGTCGCCTTTGACGAAACGGGCTGCTCGGCGTTGAACAGCTTCAAGCTGGTTAATGTCTGTCGCTGTATGTGGGTCCCATGCAGTGCTGGCATACTCAAGGATTGGCCTGACAAGTGACTTGAATGATTGTGCCTTGATGTCTTGTGGGCAGCTTGTCAGGTTTCTTCTTAAGAAAGACAGGGAGTTGTTTGCCCTTTTTGCAGTGGTTTCTATGTGGGGTTTCCAGGATAGGTTGTGAGCAATTGTTACACCAAGGTATTTACCGCTTTCCACAATTTGGAGGTCTTTACTGTGAATGTTGTAGGTATGTGTAACTGGACTCCTCCTACGTGTAATTCTGATGACCTCACATTTGCTAGGATTGAAGGGCATCATCCATTTCTTTTCGCACTCTTGCAGTCTGTCTAAGTCATCTTGAAGTGCCAAGGAGTCGGCAGATGAGCGGATCTTGCGATAAATCAGGCTGTCATCAGCAAAGAGGCCGCAACTACAATTGTCAAATCATTTATATGAAGGAGGAACAAGAGAGGGCCAAGAACAGATCCTTGAGGTACTCCAGACGTGACTGGGGCTGATGATGAAGTGTGACCTTCTACGACAACCTGTTGACTACGGTTGGAAAGGAAGCTGCGGATCCAATGTAGTATGTTTCCTCTGGTGCCGTAGTGGTTTGCTTTGACAAGAAGCCATTCGTGTGGAACAACATCCAAAGCCTTACTGAAGTCCAACAGAATGGCGTCGATCTGTTCTCCCTCATCAAGGGCTGCTGATAGGTCTTGTAGAGTGAGAAAGAGCTGACTTTCAGTGGAGCGTCGCTTTCTAAAACCGTGTTGTTGGTCAGACAGGATATTGTGACTGTCAATGTGTCCCATTATCTGGCTGTGGATGACATGCTCAAGGATTTTGCAGCATACAGAAGTTAGTGAGATTGGCCTGTAGTTGGCAGGATTGCTGTGGTCTCCTTTTTTGAAAATTGGCGCAACACTGGCTCTCTTCAAGTCAGATGGGACTTCGCCTTGATGCAGGGATGCGTTGTAAATAAGAGTCAGTGCCGGAGTTATGTCGTCTGCATAGTCTTTGAGAAAGCGTGTGGGAATGTTGTCAGGGCCTGTAGCTTTGTGTGGGTTTAGACCAAGGAGAAGTTTGTACGAGAAGTTTGTATATCGTATATTCCGTCTGATGTTACCGTAAAGTGTGGCATATCTGGGAATCTGTTACCTTCCATGGTCGGCACATCTGATATGTTTTCTGAGGTAAACACTCCAGAGAACTGCTGGTTGAGGATTGGAGCCTTTTTGGTTGGGTTATTGTAGGCTATGCCCTTGGATTTTAGCGGAGAGATGCCACTTCCGTCTGATATCATGCTCTTAACAAAGGTATAGAGCTTCTTTGGGTTTTCTGACACCATGTGGGTGACATTGGCGCAGGGGTATAGCGTCGGGCTCTTGTACCGAGGGCCCCGGGTTCAAATCCACGTCATGCGGGGTGAAAATTCCCGGTACTAACCCAAAAACCGGCGCGATTACTGGTTTAGTATCCAGGAAGCAGTCGTCGAGAGTGACTTTGAACAAGCTTTTATTAGTTTCCTTCACAATCGATGTAAAACAAAACAAAACATATACGGTGAATGTCACGTATGTAAGCATGGCTTGCCTTATGACATTCCAGTTTCTGCTCCTTTTTGAGGGAATTGAAGAGATGGAAGTCATTGTCAAATCCAGTCCTTCAAGCTCTTTTGTAAGCTCTTTTCTTGCGTTTCGAGAGGCGCTTGACATTTTTTGTGACCCATGGATGGCTGTGCCTAGTGGTAGACATCTTTGACGGAACCAATGTGTCAATGATGTGTAAAATGTTTTCCACAAATGAAGACCACAGACTATTTACATCTGTTTTTGTTGTGTACTGGCTTGTGAGGCTGCTTGTACATTCCTGAACAGCAGCACGGATGGCGTCTTTGTTGGTGTCCCTCCATAGCAGTATCTTCCTGCTTGGGTTTTTTGTCTTAATAGCCCTTGTCCGAGCCAGAACAAATGCAACATCATGATCACTGATTCCAGGTAGTGCTTTGCATCTCTCAACTAGAGATGGACGGTTGGTTATAAATAGGTCCAGGGTATTAATGTTCATAGTTGGAAAATCAACAATTTGCTCAGATGAGGTGTCATAGATGGTGTCCAGTAGTTGTCGGCTTATGGCTCCTGGGTAGCTGGATCCAGCGACAGAGTTTAAGGTCCAGTCAATGTCTGGAAGATTTAGGTCATCGGCTATCCAGAATGTAGCATTTTTATTTGGGACTTAGAGACGCTTGATACTTGAGCGCAGATCCTCCATATAGGCAAGATCACTGCTTGGTGGTCGGTAGGCGGAGCATATGATTAGAGGTGCGTTTCAATGGATGCTGCTGTAAGCTCAGCTAGTGTGCCAGTAAAAACAAATATCTTATGCATATCGTCACTGCTTACATTTTATATCGTAAATCATTCAGAAAGAGAAAGGTTTTGGCATGTTTTCATTTCTTATATTTATACACGTCGGGGTTTGTGATATTGTTCGATTAAATAAGATTAAGATTCGGTCGTCTCGGAGACAAAGCAAGTAGGCCATTAATCAAAATGGCTGCCCCCGTGATTTTAAAAACTTTCCGATGCATTTCATCTAGATATAACTTGTTTGCGCGAACACACCACGTTAAGACTTATTGCAGATATAGATGTTTACATTTTCAACAGAAACGTAATTTCAGTCGACTTACAAGTAAGTGAGAACACTACTGTCATCTTCTGTTTACCTCTTATGCAATAGAAAATTAGGTGGGTGGGGTATTTTAACCTTAGATTATTTTCGTTAAGAATGCACAGTTCGAGCTGTTTCTCAAACATCTGTGTCCTTGCTGTTGATTAAATAACATATTCTAATGGAAATTAAACAATGCTGCTATGTTAGTTATCCTCACACTAACTGGATTTCAATTGGATTTGGGACTGGCAGTTGATCAAGTTAAAGCCTAAGTTTTTGAAGTTCAAGGGTTGTTTGTGAGTTAATGCCCTGCAAAACAGTGGTGGCAGAATCTGTTTTTTATTGACTTGTATTTATGGTTTTTGATTAACATATCTGCAGAGACGAAAGTCTTCTGTGTTGAAACGGATTTCTGTTTTTTTTTAAATGGATGGGGGGGGGTAGGGTTTAATTTGACAGCGCCGAGTGTTTGGGCCGGCAAAACTTTGTGGCTAAAAGGACGGTAGGACTATAGGCAACTGTGTCAATTATAGGACGTTTCTATACCGAGTGCCTCATCGTACTGTACAAATTAGTCCGAATCGACTCTGACTGGTCTCCGTTTGGCTAATTATAATAAGATGTATACAAGCAAAAAGTTGAAATCCAGTCTGATATTTTACGGCAACCCATCCCGCTTTATGATACGGGCGAAAGACCGTCTATATGTTACACGTACGTACGAAACGAAAGAAGGTACCTACAAAACCAAGGATTTCCGAATTACTCAGAACCCTATAGGACTTTTTTCGGCCATGTTGGTTGCAACCGTTTTTCTGCCCCATATAGCGCCATCTTGTCCGAAAATTTATTTTTATTCAGCTCTTTTACTAGCAATGATGTGGAAAAATCAAAGTTAACAAGCAAAAAATAGAAGGATTTTCCTCCGTATATTTTTTACAACATCTAAAACAATAAACAGTTTTGTAAAATTTAGACCGCATTTCAACATTTTCTGTTTATTTGGTGAAGGTGGCGTCTTTCATCCTAAAACCCATCAATTCTTCACATGTTGACATGGTGATTACACCAAGAACTGTAACGTGCACTTTCCATTTCTGTGTATCACGTGACAAGACATTTTCTTTACAAATCATCATCGTTCCGATCACCGCTTCAAATCTTAAATCGAATGAATAATCGCCTTGTTGAACGAACATCGAAAACGATGATGTCAGGTAAGATAACTTTTTGTACACTTTCATTTTTGTATAAAGAACGCATATTTTGACAGTATATTTTGTTAAAAGCGAGATAGATAAATTGAAGAGAGTCTGGACCGTCATCCTATGTTTACAAACAAGATGGACTCTACGAGCACTATCTTACTCCGAATATTGATTTTATGTCACCGCATCTATCTATGTGTCGAGGTAGTATTTAGTACACTTTCCAGTGTTAAAAGCTACGGGCAATATGGACATACATTTTAGAGACGAAAAAAGGTTTGTTTACAATGAGATCATTTCAAGGCTGAGTAATCTTGATCCGTATTGGATTCTTCTTTTTGGATTGACGATGTGCCTGTTTTTTTTTATTCACACGTTCTTTGCTCTTTGATTCTTGAATCTACCTATCCTGATGACTTCCAAAACGTATGTCTTTTCACCGATTATTAATGGAGACATAGTCGGGGAACATAGTAATAACTTTTAAGTTAATTTCATTTGTCTGCTTTCCAGAATCAGCCATAGTTCAGACTGTGTGAAGGTCAAATGTGAACCGGCAACCAAAGAAATGAATGTTGTGGTACTGCATAAAGAAAGATTCTTTGTTTTATAAGCATATGTAAGTACAACTTATCTTTTTCATAAGTAATTATGATATGAATAATACCTTGCAAATACAGATAAGACAAACAAGGAAATTTTGGTTTGAAGAGATTTTTACTTTAGAAAGAAGGTTTTACCTGAACTACAGGTGTTTTATACTGTTTTCAACACTATGTCAAACATAAATTTTATGACTTTTAGTTTGTGTACATATCAATACATCCTCTTAGCATGGTTTTTCTAGAGAAAAACTACACTGCAATATTTTCCAATTAGATTACTTTATCTTCCTTCCATTCATAATTTGATGAGAAATCTTAATAAACAATGATGTAAAAGGATGCATAATGACAATTGAATTTCAAACAAGTGGCTGGAATAGATTTGTTTTTCCATTAATGCACATGGCTCAGTCTTGAGCTTAATGGTACATGTCTGTATAACCTACCAGTATAAGGCTAGGAAATGTTTCTTGGCAAGAAACACTACACAGCAATTTAGGTGAATGCCATTGAGGATCAAACCCAGGTCCACGCCGCTAACCATTATGCCACTGTGTGGCCAAACCATGTATATTTAGACCTTGCTATGACATGAACCAAATCTACTTACCTTTTCAAGTGAGATTCATATAATGATTACAACTAAATGAACAAAGACATCATAAGTAATTATATAACAAGATTTTGGCAAATGTGTTGCCAATTAAAAGATTCAAAACAAAGTTTGGTAATACAAAAAAGACTCTACAGTACTTCTGAAATGATATCTTTTCAACATTCATGTTTTATGTACATATAAACATCAAAACACTTCTGTTATGTACAAGGTACAGTGACAAAGAAAGAACCATTTTAACATGGATTTTGTTTTAAACTTATGTTTCTTCCATTATCTCTTTTAAACAGAAATATCTGTGCCTGACAGAGGAGGAACTGTACATGATGTGCTGACATGAAAGATTACCTTGACAAAAAGAAAACAGATGAAGACCTATATGAAAACTGTCTCTGCATTTTTTTCTGTAAACGTTTAATTCTAAAACATGTGTGGAATCTATGTTTTGTAGCACAAGACAAACAAGACTGACAGAAATGCACATGTTTTTCCAATACTGATAGATAGTTGTAGCAAAACTGTCTCAGTTTGTGAGATGAAAGAAACTTTTCCCATAATGTTTAAGAAACTACTGTAATAAGTCAAATCATTGGACAGTAAGAGTTTTCATTCATTATTTTGTACAATATAAGGCAGCAGATAGCATTTAAAACTGAGATACATATTGCTGGTTCAATTTATTACATATTCTACCACTGATTTGAGGGACCTTTTTAATGCAAAAGGTGCAATAGGGTGAATTATTGTTTAATGAAATACAATAATATCTGCTTAGTTTCAATAGTAGACCAGTTAACCCATTGCCAAACAAAACTGAAATTTAACAACTTTGTTGAAGACGACTCAGGAAAACATTGTGGGATTTTTTCCTTTTCCCACAATGTTTTCTGCCCTATCAAAAGATTATTTTTCAATTTCATCACATTTTGAAATGTAGTCTGCAAACGCTTTCAATTTGGGACAGTAAAAAATTTGGTGTTTGGTAAATTGTTAACTCATGTAAACACATTTGTATGCAAGTGGGGCATAACAAATTTGAGTAAAGCCACCATTATAACCATTATAACATTATTTCTACAGCAAGTACTCCCTTTTGTCACAATGATTTCATTCTCTGCAAAAATGCTCTCTTTTTCCTAATTACAAACACTTTTGGTTGCAAATAATTTCTATTTCAAACAATGATGGCTCTACATTTTGAAATCATTTGGACATTTCTAGAAATAAAGCATAAACAATAATGATTTCTGAATATTATTGGGTAAAATATATTGTTATTAACAGATTCATTGTTTTGAAAGATTTCCTTGCATCACATTAGCTTCTTATTCTCTGTTAAAGATATGTTAAATTAGTTCTACCTTATGAAACGCTTTGCATGTTGCAGGAGTCTTTTAGAAAACACTGACAAAATCATGAAATGAGTCAAATGACTAAATGAGCAGTTATCCTTTTTCTCATCATAGTTTAAATCAAATGTCATAGTTAAATTATGCAATTTTCTTGTAATCTGCTATTACTTTCATTGATAACAGTCACAAATAAAGCTTGAATGAAGCTTTAAGGATAAATGATGAAATTTTGCCTGTTTACTTTCAATAGAAGATGTAATACATGTAGTTATAGGAATTTACAAAAATTCTGTGCTTTGTTCTCAATTTGGACTCCTTTTTGTAAATTGTAAAATATTTCACAAGTATGGATATTACAACCTGAAGATGATGAAACAAAACATTTGGAAAGAATACTTTAATCAATAGTTTGTTAAAAGGAGTAACAGGTTATTGACACAACATTGCAGCAAAGGTTAAGTTTAATGTGGTAAATATGCAAACTTGTATAACTTTCTTTATTTAAACTACATAATGTAAATCATGCGTTGCATTTTGGAGAAGGTTAAACCAAATAAAGGCTAACACTATGGCTGATCATTTGAACAAGTTTTTGTATAGATCTGTACATATTCTATTGAGAAAAGTGTTTGTTATTACTACTAATTAACCTCAATAAATTTTGTCAATTGTTTAACAATAGAATTATCTTTTGCTTGTTTCAACTAATTATAGAAAGACTTTTGGTGCTTAAGATAATTTCAAAGACTTTTGACAATGATGGATTTCCTTTCTAACACAAATTTTCCCCTCTATTTCATCATTAAATCATATGCTGTGAAGGTTTTGAAGAATGATTCAGAGAAAGCATATACTTACAACATACAATTTGGTGAAGAGTAAATTCTACATATCAAGGTTTCAGTGCAATACAAAACTGTAAGTGCTTCACATATTGGAAGTACTAACTGAAGTGTTGCATTGAATCCTCATTTTGCATGGAGAGATTTTGGAATTCAAATTATTTAGTTTGGTGGTTTTGATAATGCACAAACAGTGTCTTCTGTTTCTTATTGCATTACTGATATGGGTAGGATATCTAAAACATGAGAGTATCTAGCGAGAACCACCAACCACACATACTACATGATTCAGTTGTGTCAGTAGACATATCCCTGTTTGTATCCCCCCCCCCCAACCCCGACCTGGATCCCAGCTAAAATGTGGTTATGGAGTATCCATTGATAGCATCCAACCATACAAAAATGTTTAAGTCTTAGATGCTATTGTTGGATTATGGTTTAACACCATTTTCAACAGTGTTTCAGTTGTATCAATGGACATTAATCTCTGCTCCTGTTATTTCCCCACCAGAACCTTCCAATATTCCTCCCTAGACATAGTCTGAATGATCCAGACGTAGATATTTCATTCTTCGCCACAGTTAAAGCTTGGATCATCTGAGTGACCCTAGACACTGACCATTTAACCATACGAATATCATTGCGCTTTGGTTAGACATTTAAAAAGTCGTGGTGCAATGACTTTCGAAAGAATATCATACAAGCCGAAGTATCAAACGCATAATTATTCAAGCTCAATACCAACTATACTTTTGTCTAATGACAATGTGTACTATTCGTAATGGTTAGCAACTCATATATATATCCACAGTGGTAGAATAAAGAAGTTGGTGTCGTAGGTTATATATTAAACACATCTGATTTGTATCTTGACAATGGCTATTTCTTTCAAATTGGAGTGCCTTCAGACAGGACACTGCTTCCTGGCCTAGTACTACTGATACAATACAAAGGGAACATTATTTTATACAAATCCAGAATTAGCACTGTTCATTAACTGAGGGAAAAAATCTCTTTCGCCCGGTTTAGGCTTTGCCTTTTTTCATATTAGTAATAAACACTATAGCTGAAACTTCAAATTATCAAAAGAAAGTCAGAAAATGAGTGCAAAATGAAGTTTTTAGTGAAGCAAATGGACACTAAAGAGTTGGAGAAGGGCGTCAAGAATAAGTGGAGATTGGAATGGTTGAGCGAAAAGGACGAATCTGGCAGGGCTTACGAACTTTGGCTCAAGAAACCAAACACCCTTTTTATAGTTTTTTCCAATTTGCCAGCTTCCATTCCTGTATCTGTAAGGACCTTTGTTTTTCTGCACTTGTTCGTGTAATGGTTATGTAGTCATTTTCAGTACAAATCCAATAATCCACTTGTCGGTTTTGGCTTACGGACAAAGGGGGTAATAATTGATTTTGATGCTGAAAGGATTTATCAGAGCAAGTTTATTTATGCTAATTCAACCTTTAGCTAAATCCATTATCACCTGCCAACCCGGGTTCTTTCCCCCCCCCCCCCAAATGCGATCATTTATTTCACTGTAGAGTGTCCTTGGGCAAGACACGTTTCCTAGCCTAGTGCTGGTAGGTTATCCAGGAAATGTGTACTATAGTACTCCAAAATGTGTGTTGTACATCAATATAAAGAAGAAGAAAAACTATTTGTCTCACTTTTCACATTGATTCATTATTAATGAGAAATTGTTACATTCTTTGACATAGTCTTTTATATTGTCATCATGTAGGCTTTCCCAGTGCCTCAACAAGTTCTGAAACTAAAAGCACAGAATTAATTGAATAACAAGAGCACTTTTTTATTTTATTTTCAGATCCACTTCTACATGGTGAATATGAGCATGAAGACCCCAAATCAGAGGAGGATGTGTAAGTATCATGACTAAATAACCCTTTCAAAACATTCTGGTGATTTGAAAATAACATTTTGAATTATGAATATAACGATAGATCAAATCAATTAAAATCAGAGGAGGATGTGTACATAATATGACAATTAATCAACCCTTTTCAAATCAATCTATTGATATAAAAATTACATAAATTTTAGATTATATGTAATCCAGTGTGTATTTTCTATTCTTCACATTTAATTAAGCTCCTTATTTTGGGTATTTGATAGAACTTCTGTTCATGTAGCATATAACTGATTACAAAAGGTTTTGATATGCTTATCTCACCTGAACTTTGGTGATAGGCGACAGGCAACATTTTATCTTCATCAGAGGTTTATGATGAGCAAACAGATTACATGAAAAGAGCTTTAAAAACAGACAAACTAAATGACTAATCTGAATGTACACAGAACTTAAGTTATTGTCTCAATTCGACCAATTTATTTCTTTTTTACAGTTTTTAGAAACATCAAACACATTTCAATGGATAAACTTGAACTAATATATATGACACCTGATATTGATATTCCTTCATAGACTTTTTTGTTTTAATTGAAAAAACAAGTTGCAAGTATTTATATGTACCAGTGTTCATCTAAGCCCACAAGGTTTGGCGTTGGTTGCATATGAAAAATTCTTATATCGATGAATGTTTAAATGGGGCGATTTTGGATTCCCTTGTTCACAGATTAGCTGTGTTCAGTTGTACCTGTTTCTCAGATAATTCTGCTCATTTATTATAATGTGTAGAATCTTGGTCAGGGCTTTTTTAACCTTCAGTTGGAAAGAAGTCCAAGCCTGTTGAATTAGGGAAATTTTATCACTAAAATTGCTGAATTGGGAAGCCTGAAAGCTGGTATGACTTTGATTTTTTGGGAAAACTGCATGATTTTAAAGAAATTTCAAATTGGAAAGGTGCATTTTATGGGAGTCTGTTATGTAAAGTAAAAAAGCCCTGTGGGTGGTAGTGTAGAATCTTGGTGGTAGGTATGAATTCTTCTTTCTCATTTTAGAGTCAACATAACATATATAGATAGGAATGGGAAGTCAATAGCAATACGAGGCAAGGTTGGGGACAATGTCATGTATTTAGCTCACAGATATGGAATAGAATTAGAAGGTAAACCATTTCAACTTTTATTATTAGACATTGAACCAATTACCTTATTACTGTGGAGTGATTCTAACACAAATGCAAGAAACCATGGTGACACACATTACAATTGCTCATTAACCCTTTCCCAAACAATACATTTTCAACTGTCCCAAATTGAAAGAGTTTGCAGAAGACATTTCAAAACGTGATGAAATTAAAAAATAATCTTCTTATAGGGCAGAAAACATTATGGTAAAAAGGAAAAATTGCTCGTCACGAGCAATTTGTCCTTTTCCCACAGTGTTTTTTAAAGTCGTCTGCAACAAAGCGGTCAAATGTCGTTATTGTTTGGAAAGGGTTAAGGACTACTTTGTCTCAAATGAAAACTAACAGTAACATAGATTCATCATTCTCAATACTGCCTCCTGGATACATAACCAGTTCTCATGGTGAATTTGGTTTAATGAAAATTGGCACAGCGTCTAAAAATACAAACCAACAATCCTTATGTTTGAAAACTTCGTCTCTACCCATGCCTATTGTCTTCAATTAATGGATTGTTTGATATGGTGTATTCATATATAAATTGATTTGATGTCAAGCTGCAATGATTCATTTTCTTTTTAACACCTTGAAAAATAGCATTCTAAAGCATTATAAACAGATGAGCAAAATAAAGAATATCTAGATCATGGGCACATTTGTCCTCATGTAACAGAAAATTTACAAATGTTTGCTGTAGGGGCAATGACACCATTTGTACAAAGGAAACTGTTTAACCCAAACAACAAATTTTAGACTGTCCCAAATTGAAAAAGGTTGCAGACGACATTTCAAAATGTGATGAAACTAGAAAATAATCTTCTGATAGGCTAGAAAACATTGTGGGAAAAGGAGAAATTGCTCATCACATGCAATTTCTCCTTTTCCATCAAGGTTTTCAAAAGTCGTCTGCAACAAAGTGATCAAATGTGGTCATTGTTTGGGAAAGGGTTAAGGCTCCTATTGATCCAAACATGGTTTATTTCAGGAGCATGTGAAGCATCATTGGCCTGTTCAACGTGTCATGTTTACGTAGACGATGATTACATTGACAAGATACAGGATCCAAAAGAAGAGTAAGACAAACTATGTGAACAATTTTCTTGCCCACCACTAAATTATAACATTTTTCATGTTCTAACTGAACTGAACAGTCTTATTTGTAGAAGACAAGTTCATGGTTCTTCTTGGTACAGTCCCCAAGGGTATAACTTGTTTCATGGGAGCGTCCTTTTGAAAGACATTTCATAGCCTTTATCTTGTACTGTTAAATCTGAGGAAAGCGGTATTATAATTTTAAAAAACCTTAGACATTATATTAGGATATAAAAAAAATAAACAATTGTCATTGATACTGCTGTATTTATGCTCTTGGCGTGAAATAACCTCATTATATATTTTGTTTATTATGTGTTCATATCATTATTGATGAGGCGATGGAAATGATTTGTTTTTGTTCAGCAATTTATCAGTTTCTTAATGGCTTTCCTGGAACCACCAGTACTATGCTGGGGCTCCGAAGTGACTTTAATACCAAATGTCACTCCCACCTAGGCAAATGAACTAATGAACATTAATTCAAAACAAACTTTGCAATTTTTGATATATTAAAGCTATTGTGTTCTGATAGATATTATTTTTCTGCAGATTTGCACTTTTTCATATGGTCACTTTATATGGTACCTTTAAAGTAGAGCTTGAACTGGAAATGTAGACTGAAATTAGTACTCACAAACAGTGAGATAGAATGGGGGTAAATGTAATGCAACAAAAGAGGACCTTTGTCTTAAATTACATCTTAACAACTGGTGTTTTAATTTTTTGTTTTAAGTCATTAGATATACATCTATGGTTTTGTTACAATATACAAAATGAATATTTTGTCAACTACACAAACTCATACTAAGATTTTTTTCTACAGAAAAAAGAATCTAAATTCACAACTACATTTTGCTCAAGCATACACATGCACATTGGAGTTGATTAAATTTTTTGCACATTTTCCTGTCTCATTGACAATTTACAATTTTTTTATGAGTGGTCCCTTTGTAATGTATTTGTTAAACTCATCATCACAATAAAGACATAGTGTCGGCATGCCCAGATTTTCATCTTTATTTACAAGACAAGTGATGCATTTACTATCAATTTTACGCTAAACCCTCTTGAATTCTTGTATAAGATAACACTTTCACAGTTGATATTTCTTTTATTTCCACAGAGAAGATGATATGCTCGATATGGCTCCATTTTTAAAAGAAAATTCTAGATTAGGTAAGACATACATGAAATCAGAAATGTTGACTTCTTTTTGTGCATTCCAACACTAAAAGGATTTGTTTCTTCATATTCACTTTTTAGCATATTTGCAGGAAGAGATTATACAAAGGAAAGGGGGCCTTGTGGTTAGTAGTGCAGAACTTGAAATCATAGGGTCCCTCTACGCCTCAGTTCAAATACGTTTGATGACACTTGGATATTCACAAGATGTAGCCTCCTGATTGACTTATGGAATGCTGATGGTTCTATTTGGCTTGTTCAGCTCTTATGGGGGGGTTCCTCCATTATCATGAAGTGTACATTGCAACATGACTGAATTAGAATTTGCATGATGTACAGTTCACATAAAATAAATAAACTAAAGGAGAGTATCTCCATAAAAAGTTGATAAATTTGTAAATTAATAAAAGGAGAAATATCTTATAGGAAATAATTAAGAAACCCCTGTAATGAAAGCAGAAACTGTTCATAAGTCCAATTTCTCTTAATGTTACTTTTGTGACAGAAAACATTGTTTGATTCATTTACATAACAATTTTATCAACTGACTGACATGGCTACATCAGTAGCCAATAGAAATTACCATACTAAAGGAAGAGTTGATTGGTACAAGTATTCTATCTTTTTGTCAATAAATTAATTAATATCATGAAGAAAATGTGTTGTTGTGAAAACAAAAAAAAATGTTTGAAGCATCTTTCATTGTGTCTTCATTCAAATAATGCTTTTGTTGTTCTCCCAGAGCACAAATCTATGTCCCTTTAAAGGTACTTTCTCACAGATGTGTGTATTTGGAGTAACAAACATCAAAAAAATTGGTATTGACAATTCCTTCACATTAAAATCCAAATTACATGAATGAAGTTGGCAAATAACAATTCCTTTCCAGGAAATCATTTATGATGTGAAATTTGATTTTTTAATCTTGTTATTCTGCCAATACTCTTATTTTACCATCTGGGAAGATATATCTTTACATCCAATGTATAAATAATGCCTGTTTTTTCCCGAATAAATTTTGCTCACCGAATAGCAAACGCCTAGGTGGTGATGGTTAACTGACAAACTATGATTATATCTAATTAGGCAAGAATTAACTTATTGATAATTACGCTGTTGGTTTTCCTTCTCAATTGGAACCATTCTTGCAAGACGGAAATGATGTATGTGTCCATACCCATGCCTGGAAAATTGTTTTTTCTGAAGACCCACATGAAGATGGTATCTGACATTACCACCTCTTACTCTAAGTTAAGATGTTGTTTACAAAATAAACCCATTTAAACAGTCTTAGATTTCTGCTTTTTTTAATGTTCTATATCTTCTTTGTATAGTTACGAGCAGAAATGGAAACTGTCAATGTTCTAGTTCTAAGCTACTTCAGAAATCATTGTTGTTCTTTTTATGGTAGAGGACGATTTATTTCCATTAGTTAAAATCTACATCACTGAGAGAGTCTTTAAAGGCTATTGTTTCTTTTACAGGTTGTCAGATAACGTTAAGTAAAGATCTCGATGGAATTGTGGTCACACTGCCAGTAGCAACGCGGAACTTTTATGTAGATGGACATGTACCTCAACCACATTGAAACAAACATCCCTGTGATTCAGAGTTTACAATATTATCCCCGGGACATGATATGCTTACAGACGGATTTCAAATTATTTACGGAAAAGGAGAAATTATTGATAACATCATCTGTGTCAAAATAGTTAAATGTTTCAAATGATGTTTAATCAACTGCAGGGAAAGCAAAGATAGCTGTCCATAAGCAATTTCTCCTTTTTTCACAGTGTTTTATTTAGTCTTCTGTCGCAGGTGTGTATGAGTTTGTGTAATGAGGGCTTATTCTAGTCTTAATTGAGGAAAAGTAACTGGAGAAAAAACCTACTACCTCCTGTTTAATCTTTTCACTACCAGATCTTGTTTCTCTCTCGTATGCCAAGGAAAATGTGGAAAAAGTGTAATTAAGACAGATTTTAATGAAACTTGATAAAAAACCTTGATTTAACCCTTTCCCAGACAATAATGACATTTGACCACTTTGTTGCAGACGAATTTAGAAAACATTGTGGGAAAAGGAGAAATTGCTTATGATGAGCAATTTCTCCTTTTCCCACAATTTCTTCTGCCCTATCAGAAGATTATTTTCCAATTCCATCACATTTTGAAATGTCGTCTGAAAACTCTTTCCATTTGGGACAGTCGGAAATTTGCTGTTTGGGAAAGGGTTAAATGACGTCTCTGATTCGTAAAAATCGATATCAAATTTCACATTACACTATATAACAACCTTCTATACTCTAAAATATACTTAGTGCTTCTATACATGAAACCATATTGTACCATTTATTAACAGCGGATATGGTAAATAAAGTGCGCCAAATATATCATGTGCTGTTGGTAGTGAAAAGGTTAATCCTGAATTACTTGAGAAAACATTGCAAGATATTGTAGTGAATAGCAAGTTATACCGTAGGAAATAGATGGCTGTTAATGATTTGAAGCCAAGCAGTATACCTTTTCTAAAAATATCAACCATGTATTTTATCTAAACTGTTGCCTATATGCATCCAAATCAACAAAAGAATGAGTACTAAAATTAAAAAAAAAGTAAACATGTTGGTAAATCAATGTTAACCCTTAAAATGCTAGGTTATTTTCTAAATAGAGTATTTTTTGTTGTTTGCTTTCCGAAACCTTAAATATCTGCTTGGATTTGATGAGCTAAGATACTCAGAGTAGCAAACAGATTAGAGCAGAGGCCAGACACCAATTTATTTGGGGTCTGGTCTGAACTAACCTGTTTGCATAAGTATGAAGTTGGCATCACGCACGCATGTAACCACATGATTTGACTTGTAACTAATCATGTCTTATCATCCAGTCACCAGGGCAAGTTATAGACTGATAACAGGGTGTTGTATAATATTTTTATATCTGTCACTAGATCGGATGATTGCTGTGTGCACCTGTCAGTATTAATTTTCGGTTTTGTTTCAGTTTTACTTTTACATGTTTTATTCTAATTTTTTGTTTATTTCGAATTTGTATAGGTAACTGGACAGATAGAATAGATGGATAATATTCCTGTTGCTTGCCCAATAATACTTCACGACACCAACCATCTCTTCTCTATAAATGAGTACTGATGAAAGAGCACCTTGTTATGGATCTGATTAATGGCTTTGTTGACAGGATATATGCATTTACGTTAGTTTTCCATGTGCTCATGTTTTATTTACATGAAATAGCGAACAAGATATTTGAGTTTTACTGAAGTCTCCAATTTTGTTTTGTTTTGATTCCCTTCTGTTTCAAAATGACTCGCTTTTGTGAATCTTCAGTAGAGGATGTTAGAAAGAATTGTGGCAAAAGAAGATGTTGCTCTCGTCTAGAAAATTTTCAGCTTGTAATAGTGGCTTCCCCTTATATCACAAAGTAAACATTATTGATTTATATAGAGGATAATCAACTCCATTTTAGTGATTTGAAAAATTTGGCATGAGAATGGGCGGTTATCAGGTTGAAAAAATGAGTTTGAAGAACGAGTTTTTTCTACATGATAACGGCCCATTCAAGTGACAAATCTTTTATATCAATAAAATGGAGTTAATTATTCTATTTATTTTATCCCAATACATAAGATTTATTTGCCAAAATATCTCCATAAACGCCAAATTGAATATAAAATGGGAGGAGCAAAGCAGTTTTTAACGCCCATGACATCATTTATGCATCCAATGACGTCATTCATGCGTATGGATACATTTGAAAAATCAAACATTTTAGTGCCGTGTGCAAAAGTGCAGCCATGACTTTAATGAAAACGAATAGTAAAAAAGTAGTTCCGTCAAAACTGATATCATCATTAGTGATGATACGACTTTTTGATATCATCACTACCGATGATATTCACTGTGACAAAATTGAAAATGAATACACGCAGAAATCCCTGTATTTCACTGATAGGAATATAATAAAATCATATAATCCCCTGCTGTTGCTTTCCATAAAGTCTTGAGAGCAGTTCAAAATGGAAGCTTTGACAATAAGCTTTATAAGACATGAAAAGACGGCTAGTAAGGAGTAAAAAAACCTGATATTAGTTTGCTTGTCCGTAAATGCCAGATATTTTTTTTGCACTCATCCATTTGATGGTTAAACAGTACCTTTCAATAAAAATCCACTTGTGTGTGAAGGCTTTTGGACAAGCTAGGCAACACAGACAGTTGAATATTTACCAAGGAAGTCACAAGTTATGACATCTAAGTACATCCAATCCTCTCGCCATGATAGTTTTCAGAGAGTTAAAAACTTACTGAATTTCCCTCACTCACCTTTTTAGTTCTCTCTTGACCTTTTATTGTGGGAACTCAACTGAATTGTCTATCAAATTTACCCTACTTTACATCAACTGATGGCTTAAACCTTTATAGTGCTGAAACCGATTTTATGCTTATACAAACAGGTTAGATCCAGACCAGCCGCCAAGTAAATTGGCAGCAGCTGGCCTGTGATCTAACCTGTTTGCTACTCTGAGTATCTTTCCTTATCAAAGTAAAGTAGATATATAAGGTTTTGGAACACAGACAACAATAGAATCTATTTATAGAAAATTATCCAGCATTCTAAGGGTTAAAAACAGTAACTGTTCTTTTCCATACACCATGTCTGGATGGAACGCCCAGCTTCAATCTATGATGCTCATTATTTGGTGTCATTCAAGCATATAACATTTACCTCTAAAGGGCATTTTTTCCGGCTACAAGTATATTCAAAGGATAGGTTAACCCACTACCAAACAATAGCGATTTTTGACCAGCTTGTTGCAGACGACGCTGAAAAACATTGTTGGAAAGGAAAAGGAGAAATTGCTCTGAACGAGCACTCTCTTCTTTTCTCATAATGTTTTCTGCTTATCACAATATTTTTTTCAATTTGACATTTTAGAAAGTCGTATGCAAACTTACAATTTGGGACAGTCGAAAATTTGGGGTTTGGTTAAGGATTAAAGGCTGTACAGAATGGGATCCTGTGCCCTGTCACCATTACAGAAGGCGGCGAGGGCGAAGCCTAGATTTATAAACACATGTTGCTGGGTGATCTTTTTCTCTTTTCTATCTTTTTTAATACAACTTTTGATACTGAGGTTCATTTTTTTACTTCTGCCTGTACTTCCTTCCACTTAACCTCTTTTTGCTAAGGACACCATTGGAAGTGTCAATCTTGCTAACCATAGTGAGAGCTTTACCTTTAGAAAATGTCATACTTTCCCCTCTAGGGAGGGAAAGGTCTATTATCCTGTCACTACTGTCATTTTGGGACCGATAACTAGGTGCCGTATAACATTTGTGATATCATGCACTAACCATATAATACATGCACGCGACTAATCATGACGTCATAAGAACGCCATGATGCCATGTTTACATCATTCTATACTTTTTTGTTTTTCTTTTTTTTCCGTGTTTTATTTACATCTTGTTTGTTTGAAAGAAAACATAAAGGTAACAGGATAAATGGAATAGAAAGTTGGTGTCTTTGAATGGGAAAAGTTATCGGGCTCGGCTTCGGATTATTATCCGTTTCACCTTCTGCTCATCGGATAATACTCCTTAGTCTTGCCCGATAACATGTCAGATTCACAACACCAACCATCTATTCTCTATCTCTCAGAAAGGTTGGGAGTGGCTTCTATCCGGAGCTCTACTCTTACAAAGGAATAGTATATCAAGTGACAAATGCATTTATATTTCTTTAAAAATCTATTTATTACATTAATAAATATAATACTTATTTAAAAGAATAAGGTCATGAAAAACAATGAACATTACGATGTTGTGAAAACTGTTAATGATGATCATAATTTGTCTACTTTGGTGTTCTGGGTTTAAACATACTATCAACAGTATTTCTCTTTTATGGTGACATAGAGTCTTATTCAATGAGGAAATTCATAAAGCTTTATTACCCATAGGGGATGGTCAACCTCAGTTCAACTAATGATATTTTGTTACTTGGCCAGAAAAATACCTCTCTTGGTAAAATTCAAATCTTCTGTTTAAAGTTTCTGTGCGTCATAGAATTATTTTTTGAAACTTTCGAAAATAAAGGAATATAGATTAATTTAACATTTCAGCAAAGAAACCAATAGCATATTAGATGAATTTTGACATTTTTCATTTCATAAAAATCCTAGGAAATCCAACATAATCTAAATATAGCGTCAAGCTATGAACAACCAGTCTCGTGATGCTCAAGTGATACTAAAACTATACACTGAAAAAAAAAAATGGACGCTGATGCTAGTATCTTCTAAGTTAGGTGTACATTGTCATGTAACAGGCACTTGACAGCCCACATGACGTAACAAATTACCATATAGCTGTAGTAACATACAAAAGTCGAGGCCATGGGGATTTTCCGTCAATATCTTCATTTATACCGCGATTACGGCGGTTTTTTTTAATGAATATTTGTAAGAAGCATAGCTTAATACCATACGCAAATTCTACTTTCTACTTCTATATATATTTAGTGTATGACGTCCAGGATCTTTAAAGGGATTTGAACCTAGGTGAAGATAAAGTCATTCAGGAAACTGCCTCTCATAAAAATCCAAATGCTGTCACCGTGAATTAGACACAAGAAGAGGGAACTTGCCATTAAACGTTCAGTGTTCTAACAACTAGGGCACATGAAACCCCCATAAATTGTCTTTACCAACAGGTTACAGATTGATGACCTTTAACCCTTTACCAAATGCTAAATTTTCGACTGTCCCAAGTTGAAAGAGTTTGCAGATGACATTTCAAAATGTGATGAAATTGAACAAACAATCTTCTGAAAGGGCAGATAACCTTGTGGGAAAAGGAGAAAATGCTTGTTACAAGCCAATTTCTCCTTTTCCCGCAATGTTTTCCAGAGTCGTCTGCAACAAAGTGGTTAAATGTCGTTGTTGTTTGGTAATGGATTAAGGCCTTTTCCACAGGCTTTCAACAGCTAAAGATTGACTGTGGATGATGAAGAATAAATCTAAAATGATTGTCAAGAAGATACAGGCTCAAAGGCACGTTCGTTGACTGTGGACCCTTCCTGCATGCATTCTTTCACCCAGTCCTCTGTTACAATGTGGAATTTCTTGGTCCTCTCTCGTCTGACAATCTTTAGGCTGGATAAACGACTCAAGTCCCTGCATAGTTGATAAAAAAAAGACTTATTTGGGATTTTCAAATTATGTCAATAATGTATCACCTTCAATGTGCTGCAATTCATCTTGCCTTGTGATAATTAGTGCTATCAGCATTGCAAACAGAGTTTTTTTTAACAAAAGGTTTCATGAAAGTATAAAATACCTTTTGATTTTTCGTATCAGGTTTAATGCAATGTCAACAATTTTTCATTAATGTTACAGCTTTCTTCTGTTTACCCAATACTAGGCTGGGGCTCTCAAGTTTCTTGCTAAAGAACCCTTTCCCAAACAATAACGACATTTGACCACTTTGTTGCAGACGACTTTAGAAAAGATTGTGGGAAAAGGAAAAATTGCTTGTAATGAGCAATTTTTCCTTTTCCACAAGGTTTTCTGCTCTATCTGTAGAATATTTTTCAATTTCATTACATTTTGAAATGTTGTCTGCAAACTCGTTCAATTTGGGACAGTCCAAAACTTTTTGTTTGGGAAAGGTTAAGAAAATAGAGGTTTCTGTGGCAGGACACCCTGGAACCCTAGCCTATTACTTAGTGAATAGCCGGTGGAGCTAAAATCAGAGACCCTTAAGTTCTAAGACTGCCATATAAACCAATGGGCCAAGCAGGGTCTCTCTCTCTCTCTCTAGTTAATGAATTAACCGTAAATTTAGATTTGAACCATTAATGTTTTATTGTTGATTTTGGGTTTACATTTTATATGAAACACCAAAAATGGACTGATACAACTTATCAAAAGTAACAGGTTAACTTCTAAAGAAAGTTTTATTCTTATAAAGGTTAGGTTGTTAGTTAAATAATAAATCTGATAAATGTGTGTTGATTTTTCCCTTATACAGAGAAAGAATACTAAATTTTCAGAGGAAAAAAATTAAACATGTTACCTTCGATATATTCATTACCATGAAACATAGCATGTATAATTAACACCCATGAAATACTGCAAATTATTGATAAACAAGGAAATCATTGGAACAAAAGAACAATTTTCTCAGTGTGAGCAAATTTGCCATTTAACCCAATGCCTTTCAATAATCAAAACATCAATGGAATACAATAAACTTGACCTTTATTCCATCTTAACATGGGAAACATTGGAGTGTTAAAAAATTCTCCTTGTGTCACAATCGGTACGGTTTAAACATCAATGAAACTCTATTGTCCTCACCTTTTGTCAACCATAACATGAGAAACATCGGCGAAGAGTTTCTTGGTTATATCGGCTCCAAAAAACCTCAGTTCTAGGGCCACAAGATCAAGACTGCTGTCTCTAATGTGTGTGGAGGGATCTCCAACAACTAGATTATTGTCCATATAGATCCTTAAAGAAATCAGCATGGTAAGAGTAATAATAAGAATAGAATTAAAGATAGTAATTATTATAATGATAATAAAAAATTATAATCTGGTGCCTCTGCATTTATAGGAGTGTTCTTTTGCAAGACCCTTCACCTAAAAATAATAACTATAACAAAAATAATTTAAACAATTACATTGATAAAAAGCAAGAATGAAAATAATACTATCAATACAAAAGCAATTATCATTGTCTAATAGTGACTCTAAATGGTTAGTAATGAATATCCCTTTAAACAGTGTTTTTACAGTGATGTCTCGTTAATCCGAACATGGCCATTCCCAACAAAATGGCCGGATTACCGAATCATCTGGACTAATTAAGCAGAGCATGTTCTTATACACATTAAAGGGTTATTCACCCATATCATGCACCACCTAGCGCCGATAAGGAATTTATGATAACGATCGATAATCCGGCCCGCGTTTTAGACGTTGATTTTGGCTACGAATTACTTCCCTTGTCGCACCTGATCGAGGTCTACAATTTTTACTTTTCTTGTTGGATTTCCCTCATTAGCAAATAAAAATAGGACAGTTGAAAGTAACAACATTGAGAAACATTAAAATTAACTAAGGTATATATGTTTTAAAGGTATGTTGTGAATAAATTTGAAGTTCTGAGACATATTAGACTGCAGAAGATATTTTTAGAGTTTTCGCGCCTAAAAAAGCAATGGGGGTATACTTACTTTTTGTGGTTTGAGTAAAAGTAAGCATGGTAACCTACCTATCTCTTAACATTTTCTGATTGCTTGTTTCCAAAACTTGATTTATGTGTAGTTTTTTTCTAAACAAACTTTCTGAAAACTCCGAAAATCGAACGCTTCAAAAGGCACTAAAAACATGCCAATCATGAAGAATTTTTAGTAAAATGTTTAAAATCAGGTATATTTTCTGTTTGTGTGATATATTTTATTAGATAGAACATAAAAGAATAGCTGAATGTTTAAAAATAAATAAATTATCAATAAAAAACCAAGTTTTCTTAATTTCCCCTAAAATATGCCTAAAAGTGCTAACGGTCACTTCTTCTACAGCGGATTTGTAAAAAAAGTAATATGGTGACCCCATCTCTTCTTTACACCATTGAATTCATAAATGTTCAAATAAGAGATAGGCAAAATTCCATGAACATCTTATTGCAACAACAATTGTGTGAATATCCCTTTAAGACATAAATGGTCTGTATGTATGTGAATACTATAACCTTTTAGCAAACACCAAATGTTCGACCATGCCAAATTCAAAAAGTTTGCAGACAACTTTTCAAAACGTGATGAAATTAAAAAATAATCTTCTGATAAGGCAGAAAATATTGTGGGAAAAGCAGAAATTGCTCGCCATGGGCGTCTGCAACAAACTGGTCAAATAATTCCATTCCCTTACAATTTCGTTTGGATTGCGAGACATCCGGATAGTCGGGGTCCTGATAAACGAGGCTTCACTGTTTATCAAAATAACAAGTCTTATATCTGTGTTCTCTACATTTTTCAGGCAAAATCGATCCATGTGCCACAGAGAGATAAAAAACAAAAAAACGATCAAATCAGAGAAGTCTTTATCTCTTATCACTCTCATTCATATAAAAAAAAATTGGCACACCTTCAACAGATGTCAATAAACAATTTCTTCTATAGCTACAATAGTCTCTTCCAAATGTTAGAAAGGTCAAGGGGTACTCTTTGGTCCAGAAGTTAAGGTGGCAAAATTAGAACTCAGGGTCCCCAGTTCGAGCCCCACTTTCACCTCTGGTTTCATTACAGTTTCCTTTGGCAAGTTACTTCACAGCATAGCCTAGTAATGCAGGATCCAGGAAAGCTGTTACATAACTGCAAAATTGTTGAAACACCGCTCAACAACATACACAAAGGTGAAATGCACTTTTTTCCTCTATAATTGTCATATGTTGTTGCTTTTGTTTTAGATCATTCACAAAACCTCCTTTAAAGAAATAAGTAAAACTTGCTTACTTGCACATTCTGAACAGTCCATAAGGGGAGTCATCTGGGAAGAAGGACTCTTCTATCCTTGCTATGTCTGTATTGTCAAAATCCTCAGTCTATTACAATAGAGATAAAAGAATGGGTGAATTGGTTGAAGTACTGGCATCAAACTAAACAAATGCAGTCTAAAAGGTATCAATAAATAACACGTGTCATTTATTGATACACATGTCATTTATTGATATGCATGTCATTTATTGATACGCATGTCATGTATTGAAACACACATAATTTATTGATACATATGTCATTTATTGATACACATCTCATTTATTGATACACATGGCATTTATTGATACACATGGCATGTATTGAAACACACATAATTTATTGATACACATCTCATTTATTGATACACATCTCATTTATTGATACCTCATTAACTGCATTTTGTTTATATGAGGTTTAACCCTGTGTCAGCAACTTTCGAATTTATAATATGGCATTCCTAGATTCCCTGTTACTAGGCTAGGGCTCTCAAGTGTCTTGCGAAAGGACACTCCAACAGAACCTGTGGCAGCACTTGGGCTGAAATGCGGGACTGCCCAGTTATAACCACCACTTTTATCACTGGGCGCCCCAAACCCTAATTGGCTGGATTAGTTTATGAAGAGATCAGGTGCAAGTGGGTTGGAATATGTTTGACACTTTTTTCATCTTCATTTCGGGTGTATCTCAGCACGCCTATCCATACTCCTGGAATTTCATCACCAGTACTGCATGACATTCTTGACTACTTTCCCAAATGAATATTATAAATTACATGTAGCAGTGAGAGATAAATTAATCATGCAGCACTGACTTAATCAAATTTATACTGCCCAATTCAAAAAGAATATCTAAAATTATTCAGTCAATGATGTTTACAAAACTGCTAAAATCAAATACATTGAGGCATTGCCTTAACCCATAACCAAACAATAACAACATTTTACCACTTTGTTACAGACAACATTTGAAAACACTGTGGGTAAAGGAGGAATGGCTTGTAACAAGCAATTTCTCCTTTTCCCACAATGTTTTCAGCCCTATCAGAAGATTAATTTCCAATTTCATCAAATTTTGAAATGCTGTCTGCAAACTCTTTCAATTTGGGACAGTAGAAATTTTAGCGTTTGGTATAGGGTTAAAAAGCTCCTAATATAAAGAAACCTCCTACAAACATAGGAGAGGGGGGTGTGTGAAGAGTGCAGGGGACAGGGATCTGTCTGTCAAACGGTAAATAACAGATAAATACCAACCATATCAACATACCTCATTCATCTTTGAGAACACTTCCTTCAGCCTGTCTGGTGTTGTATCTTCCACATAACTATCACCAAACTCATCAAAGTCCACATTAAACAACCGCTGTGTTTTGGGTGTGGTGTGAATCATGTCACCAGGAGACCTGTAGATAATGGAGCAGTTGCAAAATCACATCAATATAAACATTTATGATGTTTTAAATAAATCTTTTTTTAAATTCTATACTTAGATATTTTACATCTATTGTGACAGAAGCATGCAGTTTATAAGATTCTCTCTTGATGACAGCTTCCTGGATACTTGCCAGTACCTGCACAAATTTGTGGATTAGTCCTGGAATTTTCACCTTGCCGCGTACAGGGATTGAATCCAGGACAGACAGCCAATGCAAGGGTTAAAACGTGATGATCCAAGCTGTAACAGTGAACGAAATATCAACGTCTTGATCATTTGGCTAGGAATTAGTTTAACCCATTACCAAAGGATGACAACATTTAACCACTTTGTTGCAGAGGACTCTGGAAGACATTGTTGGAAAATGAGAAATTACGATAAGACGAGCAATTTTTCCTTTTTCCACAATATTTTCTGCCATATCAGATTATTTTCCAATTTCAACACGTTGGTCTCAACATGTTAACCACTTAGGAGAGAAAACAAGCAAGTGCATTACGGTAGTTGGATAAAAAGGAAATTCCTTTTAATTTCAGTTTCTTCTCATCAATAATGAATGTTTCCATTACCATTTATTCTGTTACTTAAATAAATCATTGTCGCCAGTAACTTAACCCCCCTTATTCCAATATAAAATGCATCTTCTGTAAATAGAGCTTTAGAAGCCACCCAGGAAAGGGATAAATGGCTCTTAATAATCAACTCATCCTTTTATCCAAAAGGTTTCTTCACAAAATCATAACAAATTCTATTTATCTTCATTGTTTTTGATGTGAGCTGAGGAATTAAATCTGGACCAGTGACTAATGCCAATATGAAACCAAATATTGAAGAATGGGTTAAACATTGCTTTAGATTTTTTCCTCTTGAACCAGTTGAAAACGATGAAGAACCCCACTTCACCCGCTCCTCTTCATATTTGTTTGGATTGGTTGTATGCCATTTTCAACAGCAGTTTAATCACATGCTGGTTTGCACATTAATTAATGCTCAAATCAATTTTATCTTCATGCTAAAAGACAAAGTTTGAAATGAAATTGTCATCATAATTCCAAACAAGAATTTTCTTTTATCTTACCATTTTCTTGTCATTGATCTATGTGTTTTACATCAGGTCAACATCATTTCATCCTGACTCATTTTGATAGAGGAAGATCCCATACTTAATAGTCCATTATTGCTGGTCAAGCTGGGTAGAACCATTGGCATTGTGGAAAAGTCGGTCTGAATACTAACCTCATGAAAATCCATGTCACCAGTATTTGAACTCATCTTTTTATATGTTTTTCCACAAAAGATCATTTCCATTTGATGCTGCTAACTCTATGGGAACTATAGCATTAATTCTTACCAAGGTATGAACTTTTGCTGGTCAAAACATTTTATAAGCCATTCTGCTTTAATTATGTCATAGTTGTTGGTTTTTATCATGCTAGTTACTCGGAATACTCGCTTCTCAACGATTACACAGTAGGTCTCATTCCCTGCAAGAATGAAAACAACAATTAAACCTTTTATTAGGTCTTATTTCTTGCAAGGATGTGAACATAAAATACTATTTCTGTGATGGACTATTGCAATTCTAAAGTGACTTTTCTACTTGATCTTTAACCACCTACATATATGGGGTTTAATGCCATGTCAAAAACTTCATATTTATGACATGGACTTTCTGGATTCACCAGTGCTCGACTAGGACTCTGAAGTGTATCAGTTTAAACTTTTTTATTTTACATCAATTGTGAATCAAGTTCTGACAACTTAGATTAATCACTTTCGATTCTGCTTCCAGGATACATAACCAGTACTCACGCCTAAAGTGTATAAGAATATGCCAATGAAACCAGAGGTAAAAGTTGGCCTCAAACCTGGATCTAAGACCCCCTCAATCACTGTGCGATGCAAGACCAACTGAATCACAAATACTAAATTGCATATGAAGTGTATGCCACCATACAAAGAGACCCTCAAAACATAGTGACTAACAAATTGGTTTGCTTATAAAAATTAAATACCAAACGCATATGCTTATCTGCCGCATTGTTTGACATGGGGATAACAGTTGACTGATTAATATTGGGGATTATGACGACATGTGTTCTGCTAAGTGTGAATGCTATTTCTGTCTGTAATATCTGGACATATTTTGTCATCATAACCCAACTTGCAAACAGTCTGATACAACTTATATTAGTCCACAACTGACAAAACTGGTGTATGACCCTCTCTATACTGTACCTGGGTTCTGAACAACAGTTCCTCCATATTGCACTACTTTTTTCTCTAGTTCATGTTTCGGACATTTCGATGGACCATTTATCACACAGATCTCTTTACCTTCTAACATCTTGGACACCTGTAACCAATACATGTTAACCCTTTACAAAACACCAAATTTTCGACTGTCCCAAATTGAAAGAGTTCGCAGACGACATTTCAAATTGTGATGAAATAGGAAAATAATCTTCGAATAGGACAGAAAACATTGTGGGAAAAGGAGAAATTGCTTGCTAAGAGAAAATTCTCTTTTCCCACAGTGTTTTCCAGAGTTGTCTGCAACAAAGTGGTCAAATGTCATTATTGTTTGGTAATGGGTTAAGTAGCCTTCCTCACATATTAATGTCTTTTGGCACATATGTAGCAGAAAATTGAGGAAAAAAACACTGTGACAGCAGCTTCTTGATTATACCTTAGGATAGATATGTCTTTTCATGCCTAATAATTGTCATTTGCACTTGACCTAGCTTTTTAATTATTCATAATACTCAATATAAAGAAATGATTGATATATCATTTATTATCATCTTCTACCAAAAGAGGAATTTTGATTCATTTATTTATCTACAGTAGAATCTTTATACCTCAAACTTCTGACTGTCAAATTCTCCTATACATCTACATAAATAAGGGTCCTGAAAAATGTGGGCTGTCTTCCTAAGACTTAATATTCCAGGGTACCGTTTTACTAAACAACTTAAGGAAAATATTTGCAAAAGTCAAAACTGATACACATGGATTGTTTCTTCAATGAAAGTACAATATTGCAATTTGACACGTCATTGGAAGCGTTTTGGAGAGCCGATTTCAATGATGAGTTACTTTGCAATATTGCTTCGACCAATATTGGAATAAGAGGAAATTTTGTTTTAGACTTACGCAAATCTTAAGCGTAAACTGTTTAGTAAAACGGTAACCAAGCATCTAAATGTCGAATTCTGTCTATGTCGAAGATGTTAATGAGGTCCCTTTCACTTAAAGGGATAGACATTTTTACTGCATATGGGTTTTTACATTTCATTAACATTATTTCAGTCACTTTGCAATGCCTGAGTCATAACGGCGAAGGGAATCTCCATATTAAACTACACATAAGTGCTAGTTGAGCTCTGTAGAACCATCTGATATCAAACTCAAACCTCTTTATTAGAGGCATGTCAGGACTTTATGTTTCTAAGGGCAATACATATACAATATAAAAAATAATACAACATGCATGAAAACATGACAAAATATATAATACATAGAGAGATGGTAATGATATTTTTGTAAGTTAATGTAGTTACATTTCTTCTCTATTGCAAACTAATACTTGCTTATCTTGATTCTCATTAGACAAAATAATAATACTACAGTCAAACTTGTGTCAAGAGGCCAGCCTATGGGAAAGAGTAAATTGGCTGTTTAAGACAGGTTGGCTGCTTAACATAAATTGATTTACACTATAAATCTAACAATGGGACTTTCTGAAGTGGCTGCTTAAGGCAGGTTGGCTGCTTAAAAGGATGGCTGCTTAACACAAGTTAGACTGTATCTGTAAGTTAATCGGAAGATCCATGATTTTAGTGGTTCAGGTTTTTTTCCAGCCACAGTAAGTATATATTTACCAACCTGTTCCACCTCTGAGGTATCTGCCGCCCTAAACTGACTCCCGAGTGTTGGTCTCACCACCCTCGATACAACCTTTCTTTTCTTCTTTACGGGTTCCTCCTCTTCTCCTATCTCTACATACCCACCAGCAAGCTTGCCTCCAGATTTCTGGATAAATAATATTAATGGTTTAATGAAACGCAATAGTTGATAGGTTAACCCTTTACTTAACACCAAATTTTCAATTGTTCCAAATTGAAAGAGTTTGAAGATGACATTTCAAAATGTGACGAAATTGAAATATAATCTTCTGGTAGGGTAGAAAACATTGTGGGAAACAAGCAATTTCTCCTTTACCCACAACGTTTTCCAGAGTTGTCTGCAACAAACTTGTCAAATGTCATTATTGTTTGGTAAAGGGTTAATGGTTTAAACTTCTTTATTTTACATTAATTGTGAAACAATTTCTTACAACATAGAGTAAAACACTCTGGAATCTGCTTCCTGGATCATGACCTGTACTCATGTCGAGTGTGGATGATGAAAGGCAATAGTTAATCATAAGATTTTATGAAAAAATTACCTAATAGTCTTGCACTTGACCTTTCAAAGGAATAAACATCATGTCATTCTCTTACGCCACATTATTCTTGTTTACCAAGGAAATTATCTGGAAAAGTCTGGCACTGTTTCATACAAATATAACTTACTTTATTGCCTTACTCCATATTAACTAATTTAGCAGCAACTGCTATAAAAGACTTAAAAAAACATTTTAATAAATTGATAAATTGCTCCGTAAGGGCAATAAACCAATAAATGGTTTCAACCAAATATCCGCTATTGCTTTAAATTTGGAAAATTAAAAAAAGTCACATGTGGGGGAAACAGTCAACATGTTCTTAACCCTTCCCCAAACAATAATGACATTTGACAACTTTGTTGCAGACAACTTTAGAAAACGTTGTGGGAAAGGAGAAATTGATTGTAACGAGCAATTTTTCCTTTTCCCACAATGTTTTCTGCCCTATCAGAAGATTATTTCCCAATTTCATCACATTTTAAAATGTCGTCTGCAAACTCTTTCAATTTGGGACAGTCGAAAATTTGTTGTTTGGGAAAGGGTTAAAATGACAATAATAATACCTCTATTTCAAAACTAAATAATCATTAAAAATCATTGTGACAAATGGTTACAGGCAATTGATCTTCATAAGAAATATGTTTTTGTTGAAATTGATTTTTACCTTATTTCATAACAAGAGTTGTCCATACGACAGCATGCTCGACTATTCGATAATGTCAGAGAATGGCAAAGGTCAGTGACATATTTGTTTCTAAAATATGAGGATGCACACAAAACTTTAACCAAGATTCTCTAAGTAAAAAAGAATGCATGATTCGCCTCAATTCAAAACAAGAGATATGAAATTTGGTCAGGGACCTTAAAAATGACAATAAACAAATGTGTGATGTATCAACCCAGTCCATTAGTAGTTCATGTGATACAAACTTGCATGGAAAACCCAAACCAAGGTATGACGGCGATGCCATGGTGAATAGTATAGCTCTCCCTATTCTTCAAATAGTAAATCTAAAAAATGTATTTCTAAACCCATTACAAAAACGACATATAACCACTTTGTTTGCAAACAACTCTGGAAAACATTGTGGAAAAAGGAGAAATTGACCGTAACAAGTAATTTCTCCTTTTCCAACAATTTTTTCTGCCCTGTCAGAAAATTATTGTTCAATTTTATCACAATTTAAAATGTCTTCTGCAAACTTTTTCAACTTGAGACAGTCTAAAATTCGGCGTTTGGTAAAGGGTTGAATGGTATTATTGTCCTCTACACTCAGCTACAACTTGAACAAGTCACAAATTCCCATATGGGGGAATGAATATAGCAAGAAAGTTGAGAATTATGCAGAAATTGAGACCTCTGTCTCTATTGGCATGACCATGGCGGTATTGTGAAAGTATTACCTGCTTCATTTCATCCACTTCCGAAACTGTCATACAGTCAAACCACTCCTTGTCATCTCGGAAACGCTCAACCCTCGGAAATCGCAGAGTGAATCCTGTTTTAAATCTGTCACTATCAATAATCTCGGCTGCTTTAATCTGAAATTAAGTTGATGAGCTTTTTTTTTTAAATATAACACTTTAAATCATACATTTTGCAATCAGCCTCAAAGATGCCATTGGCAGTCACAATTCCCGTTTGCAAGTCTATGTATGAACTTGATTTAGAACTTGATTTCATTTGCAATTTGAATTTATTCCAAAATTGAATGAGTATTTTCTAATATGTGCACTATGGTAAAGATATTTATTTAATGATAACCAAAGCCAAAACAGAAGTTTTTAATGTAGTTGATGACTTAGCACACAGATGACCCACTGTATGCTTCTTTTTTTGTATAGATGGGTTTTACATCACATCAACATTATTTCAGTTATGTAGCGATGCCCGACTCTTAATGATGGAGGAAGACCCAATACTCAACTGCCCATAAGGGCTGGTCAAGGCGGGTAGAACCATCGGCATTCCGTAAGTCAGTCGGGAGACTGCCTCTCATGAAAATCCATATCCCTCTCAGGATTTGAACCCAGGCGGAGAGGGGCCATCTGATTTCAAGTTTTGTACTCTAACCACTAGGCCACGGAGGCCTCTCTGTGTGCTTGTATGCTTCTGGTATCAACTTTATACACGATTCTTATAAAGACTCCATGCAATCAAATTATTATAATCAGAATTCCATATAAAATCTGAAGTCGCCTGACAAGCTTCTGTGATTCTAAATAAATATATTTGATTCTTTAAAGTTGCTTGCTCAACTATGGAAAGTCGCTAATTTGGCGTTTGGTAAAGGGATAATCATGTTGCATTTGTTAGGTAACTGCCTCACTCTCTACAGCGTAGCAACAATCAATCAGGACAAGATCTAACCTCTGCGTTACTGAGCACACTCTTTAGCTCAGTGGTTATGGTCTTGGACTGTCATCTCGGAGAACCCGGATCGAAACCCCTAAAGGGACAATAAATCCAAAGTGGATTTTTCTAACTATGCTTTGTTGCAGACATTGTTCATAAGTTGGAGGCTTGTCCAGGATTGGCCATTGAGCCATTTGATCATCCAAAATGGACTTACATGCGGATAAGGCTTATCTGTCATCATAAATGATGACTTTCTAAGAGGGGGTGTATTACGTAACTGCCTCACTCTCTACAGCATAGCATCATCAATCAGGACAAGATCTAACCTCTGCATTACTGAGCCAACTCTTTAGCTCAGTGGTTATGATCTTGGACTGTCATCCTGTAGAACCACGATCGAATCCCCACAAGGGACAATAAATCCTAAGTGGATTTTTCTAGCTATGCTTTGTTGTGGACAATGTTCATAAGACATTGATTTCATCATATTGATTTCATCAAATTTCCGAAAAAGAATGAAGGCCTAGCATGAGACTTAAACATGAAACCTCACCTGTACAATTGCTGATTTACTTGGCTCTATCCACGCATCTGGCTTCTCTTTAAACCCCGAAGCTAGCTCGATACACTTGGGCGGATTCTTCTTATCGAAGGCCTGCCAGTGCTCACCAAGCTTAGAGTTAAAATCTTGTAACTCTTTTTTTGTGTAACCTGACCCAATCTGCAATGAAATATCTATGTACATTCCTTATAAACCATAACCCATTACCTAACAACTTTGTTGCAGACAACTCTGGAATACATTGGTGGAAAAGGAGAAACTGCTTATGATGAGCAACTTTTCCTTTCCCACAATGTTTTCTCCCCTATCAGGTGACTATTTACTAATTTTATCACATTTGAAATTTTGTCTGCAAACTCTTTCAATTTGGGACATTCAAAAACTTTTGGCATTTGGTAAAGGATTAATATAATGTATTCATGAACATAAATAAGACCAAGCATGTTCGGTTTTTTTACAATTTTTTTCTGAAAGATGCTTTCTAATCAAAGATAAAATGAAAGTATCAATTTGTAGATGATAGGTTTTATAATGATCTGTTTCCTCATTTTTAAAATCTAGTCCCATAATGTGGACTTTTATACTATTGAGTTAACCCTTTACCAAACCCCAATTTATGACTGTCCAAAATCTTATGACTTTCCAGACGACATTTCAAAATGCAATGTAGTTGGAAAATAATCTTCTGATAGGGCAAAAAACATTGTTGGAAAAGGAAAAATTGCTTGTTTAGAGCAATTTCTCCTTTTCCAACAATGTTTTCAAGAGTAGTCTGCAACAAATTGATTAAATGTCGTTATTGTTTGGTAATGGGTTAAAACACACAAGAAAAAATATGTTTCCTTATAATTTTCTTTGAACTGGCAAATAAACGGTTCCAAACAAACAAGACTTCACTGTATCATACATGTCCCTACCTTACAAAAGGAATAAAACAGCTGGGGTTCAGTGCCCTCTTTAGGGGGCACGGCTAGGGCACACAAGAAATGGGACATCATCCCGGCGCGATGTCCAACACCAAAGAATCCTCCGACGACCAGAACATCTAGCTCGTCCATTAAACCTTAAATATAGAAGGAGGTACACTACCTATAGAATTATTGCTTTAAAGCTAGCTTAGAAAAATCCTTAATTTGCACTGTTAACAATTTGTCTTTGTGACTAAAACCATTAAGTTTATGGGATTAACTCCCTGTCAACAAATTCTCTGGATTCACCAGTACGAGGTTAGGTCTCAGAGGTGATTTGCCTAAAGATACCCCAATCAAAACAGAGGGCCCCCGTGATATAAGGCTACTCTAAATACTTACACATTTTACTTCAAAAGGCTTTACATCTAGTACAACAGTACAGCTGCTTTACAGTTTTAACCCTTTCACCGCCGTAGTCTACTTAAGTCGACAGCGCAGTTTACCGCGGTAGGTGACTTTAGTCGACATACGGTGGTATTCTTCCAAATTGTGTTAAGCGACCACCCTTATAAACAGCCAACCTGTCTTAGACAACCACTTCAGAAAGTCCCATTGTTAGATTTATAGTGTACATCAATTTGTGTTTAGCAGTCAACTTGTCTTTAACAGCCAAATTCTCATTTCCATAGGCATACTTCTTAACACAAGTTTGACTGTACAGCGTACTACTTTTTTCCTAGAAAGTGCTAAATATATTCGGCACTGAGATGAATTCTTTGCTATATATTTGGCAGCAAAAAGGTTAAAGAAAAGAAATTTTAGTATCAAACCTTCCTCAAATTTGTAGACAGGCACCTTTAAAACTCAAAGTATGGCATCTGACAAAAGTTGAACATGTTGTATATCCTCATTATTACCTATCTGCATCAGAAGACAATATCATCCAATGTTGTGAAAAAAAAACAATTTCTATTGTGGCAAAAAGATGACATGTGTGCCCCTTTTTTTGTCCTCATTATTAGAAGTTAGTAAGTCGTTTTAAGGAGATCGTGACCTTGAGTTGGCATGTTGTTTAAACAAGATAGCAAGATAGTAAAAAAGACCTAATTATCTTGCTTTGATTAATAAATTAGCTTGTTATGATAACTAACCAGTACTTATAACAATAAGTTACATATTCGTCATAACAAGCAAAAAAAAAATGTACTAATGTACATGTACTACCCTTAATTTTTTCTGAAGTTTTTTGAAAAATTTCTCATTGATCATACATTTTGTTTAAATTCATTTCAATTTGAACCCGTCACAAAATCAAATCAAAATGAAATACAGTGAAACCTCGTTTATCCGGACTCCGAATATCCGGATGTCTCGCAATCCGAACAAAATTGTGGGGGAACGGAATTATTTGACCAGTTTGTTGCAGACGACTTTTGAAAACATTGTGGGTAAAGGAGAAATTGCTCGTGACGAGCAATTTCTCCTTTTCCCACAATGTTTTCTGCCATATCAGAAGATTATTTTTGAATTTCATCACGTTTTGAAATGTCTTCTGCAAACTCTTTCAATTTGGGACGGTCGACAATTTGGCGTTTGCTAAAGGGTTATAAGTATACACGTGCATACAGACCGTTTATGACTTAATGTGTATAAGACCATGCTCTGCTTCATTAGTCCGGATGCTTCGGTAATCCGGACATTTTGTTCTGAACGGACATGTTCGGATTAACGAGACATCACTGTACATGTAGTTACTGTTAAAACACCATACCTCCTACATACTCTGGTTTGATTTTGAACCATCCTCCTTTTCTTGTGTTGGGTCTATAGACTGACTCTGGGTTCTTCACCATTATACCCTCCTCTCTCCCGTCTATGGCCTCATTTAAAGCATCAGCACAGTCCTGACTGGAAAACATTTACCTGGCCTTAACCCTTTACCAAACACAAAATTTTTGATTGTCCCAAATTGAAAAAAATTTGCCGACAACATTTCAAAATGTGATGAAATTGAAAAATAATCTTTTGATAGGGCAGAAAACATTGTGGGAAAAGGAGAAATTGCTGGTTATTTCTCCTTTTCCCACATTGTTTTCTAGAGTCGTATGCAACAAACTGGTCAAATGTTGTTGCTGATTGGTAATGGGTTTATGTAACATCTAACAATTTCTTTCAGCCCAATTAAAGAAAAACAAATTCATTTATTCATACAGGTTTTAAAATTGCTTAATCATTATTTCAGTTGTGTTACTATTTCCTGGATCAACCAGTACTAGGTAAGGGATCTGAAGTGACTTGCCAAAGATCACTCCCACAAAACTGGAGGTGGCCGTGGTGCTCGAACCCGGGACTCGTGTTTTCTAAGTTCGCCAACTTAACCACTGGACCAAACAGGACCGCTTAAGCTGTAATATTTCAAATTATTTCTTTAAACCAAGAACGAACAAGCAATTTTCTATTTATTCATGGGGTTTTACATTGCTTCAACATTATTTCAGTTATGTAACAATGTCCTGCTTTTAATGGAGAAGGAATACCGCATACTCAACTATCCATAAAGACAGGTCAAGCCAGGAAGAATTTGGTGCCAACTTTTTTAATTTGGCACAAATGCTGGCGCAAACAAAATTTGGGCCAGAGATAACCCTGCTTAAATCAACATTCTTTTTGAGCCTCTGACTGCATTCCCACATAAAAATTATTGATCATTAGTGAGAGACCAATTTATCATGTTGCGTTGACCTTATTAAATGCTGGAAAGACTTTTGGCCGGTCTGCGTCTTGAACATATGACCCATTTAGTTCAAGTATAATTCACAACGGCTCAGCTTAAAAAACTACCTAGCTGAAAGTACTTACTTTGATTTAGCTTCTTTATATTGACTTATAATCATCCTTCCTTCACAAGGTGTGAAGACCTTTTCTATATAAGGGAGGCGTTCTCTCAGCGGCAAATTGGTGAGTACTTTATCATTGAGCAATAACACATCAAATACATGTAGACAAGGCTGGAACCCATTCTGATTGGTCGATTTGACATCTGTGTTCATAGCCTTTGTTGCTGAAATGTAAACAATAAAATGTATGCATATTTATCCTGTCACCAGTGCAATTTTTGGACAATGTGACATTTAACGTTTGTGACATACAGCACTAACCATATGGCATGCAGTCACATGACAAACCATGAGGTCATTTGTGATGTCATGACATTTAACTTTATAAACACCGTTCTGTAATTGAGTAAGACTCACTTAATATTGATTTTTGACCTTTGTTGTGTTTTGTTCAAGTTTTATTTTTGTATTTTGTTTGTTTATTTAAATCCATGTAGGAATCATAGCAAATAAAATAGATGGTTGGTGTCTTTGAATGAGAAATGTCAATTAAGTTTGGCTTGGACTTATCATCCAATCCTCTTTTAGTAAAGTAAACACTTACCAAAGGTTTTAGTTTCTGGATGATAAAGAATCATCTCCCCATCCAATATGCATGTTTTTACGTCAGGTTTGAATATATTGTGTATGTACGGTACAAGCGTCCCATCATATAGGTTGGAGCCAAACGTGTTGGTGTACTCATTCCCACTGGAGAAATTCAGAGATAATGAGGTTAGTGATGTTTATAGGTTAGATTTTTCTGCAAAGGCCTAGGTCTCTATACCATATAAAAATCCGAAGTTGACCCCAAAAAGCTTCACCCATTAATGTTACTAAGCTATTTTTCTAAACATTCTTTTATAAACTGTTTAACCCTCAAAATTTAACATAGAAATATGGGAACCAGTTGTTATATGATGCACCAGAGAGGGTGTGAATGAATATGGCTTGTTTCGCTACAAAGAGGCAATGAATAGTGTCAACGAATTCTTAGAATATCTTCTATCTTAGAACCTGTGCAAGGATGCTTTTCAACATTCTTATCATGTTGTATTTCAAAAGCACAAATCAAGTGAAGTAAAAATAAGGCAAATTAAAATTTGGCATAAAATGCAAATGAGAACGTCAAGTCAAACCCCCTTGAAACACTTAATTTTCTCAGCACCTGTTTTCACGTAATTCTTATGCCTAGGTGAGTAACGACCTCTTCTTTTTCATCAAATTGTCAAGCTTAACCTATTAAAAACAATAACAACATTTGACCAGTTTGTTGCAGACAACTCTGGAAACCATTGTGGGAAAGGAAGAAATGACTCTCAACAAGCAATTTCTCCTTTTCCAACAGTGTCTTCTGCCCAATCAGAAGATTGTTTTTCATTTTCATCACATTTTGAAATGTCATCTGCAAGCTCTTTCAATTTAGGACAGATGAAAATTTGGTGTTTGGTAAAGGGTTAAAATCATTGTGACAATGTTTTCAATTTTTTCATGGCCATCTATTCTAGAACAGTACGATTTAACCCACCTTCTGGAGTAAAACTTATATTCGCCTTCGTTTTTGTGAAGAAGCATTCTTTCCCCATCATACTTGGTCTCGATGAAATACGTCTTTCCTTCCATGAGTTTCTCAACCTGAAAAACACAGGAAAAGTTTTTCTATGGTGTATGTAAAGCGCTCTTCTACCTCCCTTAACAGAATTATCAACATGGCCATCTCTGGTGCGAAGAGACATGGAAGACCCAGAATGAACATGGTACCGTTTTACTTGCGGAAAATATTTGCATTAGTCATAATTGATAAACATGGGTAGTATCTTCAATGAAAGTATAATAATGCAATGTGACACATCATTGGAAGTGCTTGGAGAGACGATTCCAATGATCTATTTCTTTGCAATATTGCTTAGTCCAATATTGATCAAAGAGGAATTGTTGTTTTAGACTTAAGCAAATCTTAAGTGTAAACTCTTGAGTAAAACGGTACCCTGGTCGGACTACATTGTCTCTGCCAGGAAACAATGCAACCTTGTCAGTGTCAGCTGCTGCCCACCCCAGTGACTGAGACTCCCGCAGCAGATGATAAATAAAATCAGGATTAAGTAAGTAAGTAAGTATAAATGTATCAGCAATTGTTTTTAAAGTTGTGCATCAAAGAGTTATTAATTAAGATTCATTTCCCTTGGAGTAAGCATTATATGCTCAGAGGCTATTGAAATTCAGCTTATATTGGGCAAAGTTGTAAGTAAAGTTCAGAGAAACCAATAGTAATTAGATATTCTACACTTAAAAATAAAAATTAAAAAATAACACTTTTTTGTGCCCTTGGTATATTTGGTTGACTTTATCATCCCAAAAACTGGCTACAAAGTAATCACTGCCAATCTGTGAGTTTGATGGTCAATATGAAATAATCGAAATTATTACCCAACGCCTTATATGAATGTTATTTTCTTAACTTTGCTGTTTTGTTGATATAAAAATGGAAAGCTGTCATGATTTGGTAGTCTTATTGCATTACAAATTGTTGACCAGTCAACTTTTTAAATTGTTGGCTGCCTACACAACTGTATACTGTGACAACACAAGCTAGAGGAAAATTACAGGGGAATACTATTGAGATTGATGATTTTGAAACAATGAGTATTTATAAACTGTGAATCAATGTAATTGATATAAGTCATATTAGGATATAAAATCTCATTTTAATAATGAATATGTAAAAAGGAAACTTGGACAAAATTCAAGAGCATAATATATACCGTTAGTCAAAATAATTAACAGCCATTCAGCTACAAGGCCTTAAAAGCCATATTGTTTTATTTTTGTCCTAAAATGTGTAGAGCTCACTGCTCACTGAGCATTAAAAGTATGTTCACTTGATAACCTACCAAAAACAGGCTAGGAAATGTGCCTCGCCAAAGGACACTCCATGGTGAAATAATTAATAGTCATCGGGAAACGAACCAGAAATAATTAATAGTCATCGGGAAACAAACCATGGTTGGCCATCTATATAGTCCCCAACACTAACAAATGAATGAATGGTGTTTTAAGGCACATCGACAGCCAAGGTCATTTTGTGCACATTATGATGCCACAATACTAACCATTATGCAATTGCAGATCCATACATATATATGAGCAAACCCTGAGCAGGCTTATGAATTCTTACCTTGTCTGGGGATGCCCTTTCACCCAACATAGGAGTAAATGGTGAAAACACCGAGATCCCGATTTCGTGTATTCGGACAGATGGATCATTCATGAGTCGACACACCTGTGGGTTAAAGAAATAAAAACAAATTAATATTTCTGAATCAATTCCTCAATATGATTTTTTGGACTGTCCAAACCGACAGCAAGAGCAAAATACATTATGTAGTTTAAAGGCACTTACTCAGAGTTTTGTGTTCTTGGAGTAATAAATATAAAAAGAATGAAATATACAATCATTGCCACTGAACCAAATTATTACCTTTAATTCATTTAGTTCTTATTTCATATTAGATCAAAACTTAAAGCAACAGCAAACGGCCACTAAAAGGATTTGAATCAATAAAAGATAGTGCCTCATCATAAATGACTTAATATTCTTGATTATATTTTTCTATCGGTCTGACTATTTATACTAAACTATCAACATTTTAAGGGTTAAATGTCAGACTATAACATAACATACACTTTATTTCACCGAGTAATGTTAACATAATACATGGGGACATTTTCATAAACCACTTACTATAGCATGGCATTGAGCCTTTGATATGTTAAATGGCACAAAGAGCTAAACTGATCAACTCACCTTTTCCAGGTTATTGTTAACATTGTAGAATTCCTCTGCATCAGGATGGAACACAGATAACACGGAGGCTTGGCTGAGGCCCATTTTTAACTCCTGAAACATGAAACTTCAACATGTTACATACCAACTTTTAGCGCAAATTTAAGGGATGAGTCCAGTACAAGATAAATTTGGAAAAGTCATGCTGTTTTCTCTTTTTTTGTTTTTTTTTAAAATAACTGAATTAAAACTGTTGGTTTTTTTTTAAATATTTTCAGGAACTTTTCATTGTTTAACCCTTTACCGAATGCCAAATTTTGGACTGTCTCAATTTGAAAGAGTTAGCAGACGACATTTTGAAACCTGATGAAATTGAAAAATGATCTTCTGGGGCATAAAAACATTGCGGGGAAAGGAGAAATTGTTCGTTAAGAGCAATTTCTCCTTTTTCCACAATATTTTCGTAAGCCATCTGGAAGAAAGTGGTCATATGTAGTTATTGCTTTTTCATGTACTACTTGCTGTTTTGAGACATATTTTTTATTATCTGAATCATTTTTCAGTCATTTTGTATATCTTTTTTGGAAATTGAGAATAGCAAATTAATTTGATTGGAAATGGGTCTGTTTAGGGTAACAACTATATGATATCAAAGGCCTGAAAGGCCAGACTGCGTCGCAGTGGAATTGTATTCCTTAGTCTGAAGGACTGTTTGTGTGTTTGAATTTAAAAAATATCTAGAAGATAAAATGCAGATAAACCATACAACTCTGTTGTATATCTTATTTATTAAAGAAAGAACAACTGTAAATATAAACAATGTGCAAATGCTTTTAAATGTATTCTATGAAAATCGTAATAAAAAATAAGTAAGAAATTAACTACAGTATTAAGTTTTTGTACGATGAGACATAGAAGTAATGTTCCTACCGTGTCCTGCTTGGGACACGGTAGTAAATCCACCCTCTTTGCTCTTTGGAGCAGGCCGGTTGTGTATCACAACTGCTACGATAATTCAAAAATGGGGCAACTAAATGCAACAAAACTTCACCTGATTAAACATATGCATATAATCTCATACCTCATAGTCCAAAATATTTTTCCATTATTTTAAGAGAACAGAAGCATTTTTCGTAATCCTTATACATTTCATTTCTCAAATCCATCACTTCCGGTTTTCATTTGGATATCCAGGACTATCCTGCAACAATTGACAACCAAATTGGGTCAAATTGGGCGGAGCTAAACCTGTAGGGGTTTTCCACATTTGGAAGTTGTAGTAAGGTTGTAAAAAAGGCGGGAAAAACATGTGTTTTCATTGGATGAGCCCTTCATGTTCAGTGGGTAATTACCATATTTTTAAAGCAGAAAGTGCGAGAAGTTGCGAAAAAATCAAAATGGCCACTAACGGTTTGTTTCTCACTAAATTTCACCAGCAATTGAGAAATACAACTTAATTAAAAAATTTTAGCCTCTATGAAGCTGTTTGATTTGATATTTTAGACAATACTATGGTAGGGCTATCATAAAAAGGTTATCTATCAGGTGGTTGTTAAAACTGATTTTGCTCCAACAAGTGATGAGCGTGGAATCGTAACGTCGGTGGCAACCAGATAGCAGCCACAAGACGTTACGACATCGTATCTAGATGAGACATAACAAGAGACCCATGAAGTCCTGAAATAATGACTAAATTTTCATCGATATTGACAATCTGATAAAAGTTGGTAAAGATTTCAAGAACATAATTCAACTCTTTACGTCCATCCCCATCTCTTGCATGTGAATCAAAAATGAAAAAAAATCCAAATGATAACAAATTGCTTTTGCATTTCCCTTACATATAAATATGCTGTACTGAAATTCTTCTTGATTGGCAGGCAATCCAACTCCTATAGCCATCTCAAGTTTAACAAGGGGGTAATTGTCTGTGTAATTCGGGTTCATTGCACCACTGTACGTTTTCTTTACTTTGCATACAAAATACTCACTAAACAAACAAATGTAGGGAGGCAAGTCATGTACTTCAAGAAACTCAACTGAATTGTTGTTATATTTTCTTATATCAATATACAAATCATCTCCTGCAATCAAAACTTGATCCAAATCATAATTCCTCCAAGAAAACTTATCAAATGGATGTGTAAAAAGTATGGTACACACTGCTTACCTCTTGACAACACACTAAACATCACATTACCCTGGTGGATGTTTCCCTAAATAGGAAATTCATTCAACATTTTGTTAATCTGACTTTCTGGCCCAGGATTCGTTTCGACATCACCACATATCATCAAAAGTAACATAATAAGTAAGAGGTTTCTGTTAGCATGACAGACCATAAATAGCACTAAGATAAAATTTGGTTTACAGTCTGTGTCCTCATCTCCATCAAGTTTACCGGCTTGCAGTCGTAAACAAAAACATCCTATCCTCAACATCCACTGATTAACATTAATCCCTCTTTCTTCACATAATATTGCCATGCAACTCAAAACAGTATCTCCCTTCATTTTCAAAAGATGAACAAATCGGAAAGGTAAGTGAATCCACTGTACACGAAGTCGAACTTTTTCAAGCATAACTTAGCACAAGATAGCCGGAAATTCGAAATCTTGAACAATGCCGCTCAGCATGCGCAAACACTAAACGCCCCGGCAAGTGAATAGATAAAACAACATGTCTCTGGATGTAAACATAGAACGTTTGGAAGCGATCATGTAATTTTCCAGACATGAAACCGTATCTCAACTCTATGACCAAATAGTTGTATCGACTCTAGTATGTTCTCCAGAAATAAAAACAATATACTCCAAGATAACTCCAGACAGTGTGCAGTGCTCACAATTACTTATTACAACGTAAATTCCCCGCAAAAAGGCCCCGGCAGGAGTATACATGTATATATGTAAAGCGAGTGTGTTTGGCCCCGGCAAGAGTATATATAAAGCGAGTGTGTATTGAAGGCAAAATAAGTCCACAGCAATTATGTAAACATGGAACGTTCGAACTTAATCTTCAAGCGATCAAACCATGGATCATATGATTTTTCCTGACAAGGCAACCCAATGCTAGAATCAAATATTTGTACCCCATTCCATCGAGAATACCTAAAAAGAATAAACAAAGTAGTTCTTTGGTATACATGCGCGAGCGCGGGAGTATTCTCCCGCCAAAACTCGCGGAGAACTACTTGATTTTTCCCGCCGAAATTCGCGTAGGGGTAGTTTTATCTGAGTGATCAGCCCCCGAAGGACAAAGAACGATTCAGATCGATGACTATAAGCAGTCGCGCATACGCGACGCTTAAAAATTGATGCATGTATATCTATGAAACCATGAAGAAAACAAGTCTTTTGCCAGTCAAGGAAGGCCAGAACTTGCTTCTTTGTCAAAATTGCTAGCTCTGTCAAGATATTTCACAAACCGATAAACTAAATTGAGCAGCTTTTTAAGTTTTACATGGTAATATCTTACAAAATTGTGTGTAACACTGTTGATTGTGTTAGCAAGGATTAGCAGGATCTTAGAATTAGTGATTGTGCTATCAATGTCTAAAACTATAAAGGAATGAATCAACATTCAGCCTTAACAATGTCATCAACATAAGTCAATAACATCGGAGGTTCTGGTACCACAATATAATCTTAACTAAACCTTTATGAATTTCCTGAAGCCACATACATTCTATATAGATATATTTTACAATAAAACAGAAAACATTAGGACAATCGTATGCCAAACATTCCATAAGTGTAAGGTTTGCCTAAAGAGAAAATTGAAAAAATATTAGGATTTTGATTAGGCATACAGAATAATTGCGATTTGGAATACATCATATGAGGTCATTCTAAATGTTTTTAAGTGAAAAAACAAACACAAAAAAAATACATACTTTCACAATCATTCTGGTTAGCCATTTTAACTCCAGAGATGACATGTTTGTCACCATTTTAACTAAGTTCTTTCGCACAAGGTCTTTATTCTTCGATGCATTGTTTGTTGCTATGGCGTCCAGGCAGTCATTCACTTCCTGTATGTGCAGAGTTCCGCGACCCGGACATCGGTTTTGTAACACGAAGAAAACCACGCTGGCAAAGTCCCCAACGTCCTAAAGAAGAAGTGTGATAGAATTCAGGAATGCATTTCAAAAAAAAAATTAAAAGTGTGTGTGTAAACTATATAAGGCTGTAATAATTTTGAAGAAAACTTTCTTTTCAAAACACTTTTGACATTCATATCCCACTTCAATGAAGTAAACAAAAAAATATCTTTTGTCACAATATTTATCCAATTTCAAAAAGTAACATAACAAATATTAATCACAATACCTCTTACAAGGAGAGTGTCCATGGGGGTTCTTAACATCTCTGCTAAGTTGAACCAGCCAAACCATAATTTGAAGCAGTCATTTTGGCCTGCGGCCTGTTTTTATTGAGAACACTGTTTATGTCTCATTTGTTTCCACCAAATATAACACCATTATATTACATACATTAAAAGTGTTGAATGATGTTGCTCTAAATTTAAATAAACCAATAATTCTTCAAGAGTGAGAGGACGTGGTCAGCAATCTTACCGCTCTGGCAGTCTTTGGTGCTTTGTAGTTCATCAATCGCATAGCATCAGGGCTCTCTTTTCCAAGGCACAGCACTTCAATCAGTAGCTTGGCAAGGGAGTGCTACAAATAAAACACATCAAGGGCTCAGTGCAATACTATAGTAAGTGCTGTATGTATGTGAAGCATTTACTATAGTCTTGCATTTTCCGATCCCTCGACATACAAAAACTTCAAAGACCCTTAATCATTATTTGCAAAGAATGCTACAAAGAGATCAATTTATTTTATAGTGCTTCAATCAATACACGTGGCATTGCATACATTTTATTAGAATCAACAAACATGTTGATGTATCTAGCCATTTACATTTAGCAAACATGGCATTACTGAAGAATTATAAAATAACACACAAAAAATAAGCAGTAATTTAGCAAGAAAATGCAACAAACAGATTTAATAATTTTACAACTCTTCAATCAGTAATTTGACAAGAAAATGCTATAGAAAGGCAACAATAAAATATTATCAACTTGTCCATCTATTTTTCATTTGTATGTTAGCATATAATCTAACTTTTTTTTCTAAGGAAATGATATAAGACAATGTTACATTGCTTTAGAAATAAAAAAAAACTAGATTAAAACATTAGTAACAAAGAACTTGCTTATTACAAGGTCTCTGTATAAAGCAAAGTGTTAAGGGATATGTATATGGATAACTACAGAAAGAATTACCTCTTTGATACCGTAGGCTACCCTTTCTTTCTCTAAATGTGGAAGCAGCAATCTCATAGCGGGGTAAAATGAATCATCCTAAAAATACATTACGAAGTAATTTAGTTTTAATATAACATACTCTATCATTTGCGAAGTATGAGACTACTCAAAACCAAATACAGTAGGCACACAGCATTTTTTTCCGGTAAAAGGACCCTTTTCTTATCAAATCTAGCTAACATTTTTCCCAATTTCATGATTTTTTTCCCCAAATTAGACCTCAATTCTCTAATAAATATTTTAATTGTTAAAATTCACTCAGCTGTTAAAATACCCTCAGATTATGTGTAACACAACACTCGAAATCAGATGCACTCTTGACTCAAAGCATGTATTGACAAAGTTACTGTACTATTTCTGTCCATAATTCAAGTTTTAAAGACGAATTTTACTTATAAAGAAGAGATTTCTATTATTTGTAAACAAATCCCAATATTCCCCATTATAAGAAAAACAAACCGAAACAACGCTAATTTTCCCAATTGCCTCGGCACAAGACCCTTTCCAAATTGGTGAAAAAAGGCGCTGGCACAGTATTGATTAGTCTTGTAGGAGTTGCACAAAATGAGGTATATAGGCCAATCGGAACTACTCGGGTATTTCCGTGAGCTGTGAAATACACCTCGGATATAAGTGTAGGGCTACAATTTTTCGGGTAAATCGGCATCCGCCAATTAGCACATTTTCTAAGCGTGCATGTTAAGTAGTGCAATGTTTATGGAAATGTTGGACTTCCTGTTAAATCATTTTTTATCAGTAACTCATAGCAAATGGCGAAACTGTTGTTGTGACATGTATAGTTATTTCCTCAATCAAATTTAATGACCTTTAAGATTTCAAATTTAAGATCTATTTTTAAAAACGAAAGTACAGTGACGTCATTCTCGCGGGAAACAATATGGCGTCATCCCTATTTTTTCAGAGGTGTTTTCTATTGGATAAACCCGATGTGTTCAGATTGGTATATAGGCAACAGTAGGGTGACAAATTCATGGTCTTCTCCAGACCTTTTAAGCACTGTGGGGCCCCAGCGCATGAATTTCAAAATTAGCACTCCCCCAGCCCCTGAATTGATTCCACTGTGCTTAGAGTTTGAATTTATCCCAAAACCTGCCAGACCTTTTAATCTAGTTTACTTTCTTACCGAACTAGTCATTTACCAAACTGACCATCACCCGTTTCCACTATCTAAATTAACTTCAGGGAAACAATTCTTCGGGGGAAACGACTGTAAATCAAATTGACAGTATCATACCATAACTGAACAGTACTCTTCGCTCAAGGAACATGTGGCTGACAGTGGTGCAGAGGTAGAGCCTAGACCTTTTGTACCCAGGGTCCCGGGTTCAAATCTCAGTTTGGCAAGGTGAAAAATACTGGGAAGGGACTAACTTTAACCAGAGACATAGATAACAGAGATTGGCAACTCCTTCTTTACCTATAGCCGGTTTCTGCGATATCTCGCATGACGCGTTATTTAGCGAGACCTTTCGAGATCTGTCTATCGACGCAATTTTCAACTAAACGCGAAAAAGGCAACACACATTTAAGTGTGTTTTAAGTCATAATTAAATTATTTTCTTACCGAATTTACTATATTGTTATTGTTAGAAAGTTTCTCCATCCAACAAGACCGATCAGCAAGCGATTATCAAAGAAATAAACATGGCAAACTGCGACAAACTTGATTGAATTGTTCGCAATTTCGTGGTTTGGTGCGATAAACGTGATAATTGAGTAGTTTTAGATTCAAACTGTTCTAAAGGAGGGTTTTTCAAACATTTCCAATTCAAGTCCATTTTAAAGAAAGGGTTTGTTTTTCTACATTTCCAAATTTTCAGTTTGATATTCCTTGTCATTTAGAAGTTATTCAATACTGAATATGTCCATTTTACGACCCTAATGAGTTTAACCATCTTGATTTACAAGCAAAAATTAACAAAGTTGTGCACAGTAAAACTAAAAAACTATGAACTGGATCATATTATACTTGACATTTTCCTGAAGCGTTATTTTTGTTTTATGGTTGCCCGCATTTTTATAGTAATCTTCGCTTCCATAACAAAGTTATGCCAGGTTTACTTAACCACACAAGCATGATCGTGATTTCGGCCATTTTATTTTCAACCCAAATATTTCATACTTGTACAAAGTAAAATGTTTTAATGGAGGTTTATTCAAACATTTCTAATTTTTGTCCATTTTAATGGGTTAATATGATTTTGTCGGTTTCCAAATTTTCAGTTTGATATTCTTTGTCATTTAGAAGTTATTGCGTACTAAATATATCCCATTTACTACCTTAATGAGTTCAGCCATCTTGATTTCCAATAAAAAATTAACAAAGTTGTGCACAGTAAAACTAAAAAACTATGAACTGGATCATAGTATACTTGACATTTTCCTGAAGCGTTATTTTTGTTTTATGGTTGCCCGCATTTTTATAGTAATCTTCGCTTCCATAACAAAGTTATGCCAGGTTTACTTAACCACACAAGCATGATCGTGATTTCGGCCATTTTATTTTCAACCAAAATATTTCATACTTGTACAAAGTAAAATGTTTTAATGGAGGTTTATTCAAACATTTCTAATTTTTGTCCATTTTAATGGGTTAATATGATTTTGTCGGTTTCCAAATTTTCAGTTTGATATTCTTTGTCATTTAGAAGTTATTGCATACTATATATATCCCATTTACTACCTTAATGAGTTCAGCCATCTTGATTTCCAATCAAAAATTAACAAAGTTGTGCACAGTAAAACTAAAAAACTATTAACTGGATCATATCATACTTGACATTTTCTTGAAGTGTTATATTTGTTTTATGGTTGCCCGCATTTTTAAAGTAATCTTCGCCTCCATAACGAAGTTATACCAGGTTTACTTAACCACACAAGCATGATCGTGATTTCGGCCATTTTATTTTCAACCAAAATATTTCATAATTGTACAAAGTAAAATGTTTTAATGGAGGTTTATTCAAACATTTCTGATTAATGTCCATTTTATCGGATAATATGATTTTGTCGATTTCCAAATTTTCAGTTTGATATTTTTTGTCATTTAGAAGTTATTGCGTACTCAATATTCCCCATTTACCACCTGAATGAGTTAAGCCATCTCGATTTCCAACCCAAAATTTCAAAAGTTGTAGCAAGTAAAACTAAAAGACTATGCACTGGATCATATCATACTTGACATTTTCCTGAAGTGTTATTTTTGTTTAATGATTGTCCGCATTTTTAAAGTAATCTTCGCTTCTATAACGAAGTTATACCAGGTTTACTGATCCACACAAGCATGATCATGATTTTGGCCATTTTATTTTCAACCAAAATATTTCGTACTTGTACAAAGTAAACTGTTTTAACAGAAGATTATTCAAACATTTCTGATTTATGTCCACTTTAATGGGATAATATGATTTTGTTGATTTCCAAATTTTCAGTCTGATATTCTTTGTCATTTAGAAGTTATTGCGTACTAAATATGTCCCATTTACTACCTTAATGAGTTCAGCCATCTTGATTTCCAACCAAAATGTAACAAAGTTGTAGCAAGTAAAACTAAAAAACACTGCACTGGATCATATCGTACTTGACATTTTCCTGAAGTGTTATTTTTGTTTTATAATTACCGGCTTTTTTATGGTGATTGTCTTGTTTATAACGAAGTTATACCAGGTTTGCTTTACCACACAAGCATAATCATGATTTCAGCCATTTTATTTTCAATCAAAATCTTTCATTTTTGCATCAATTAAAACTTAAACTGTGTGACTTGGATTTTATCAAACGTGTTATTACTGAAAACGTCTGAATGAGTTTGAATTGATCCCGTATTAAATGCTGACTAAGTTTTATAGTTTCCCGTATTTTCAAAGTGTTATTCCTATACAAGAAGAAGAAAAATCCATTCAATTAATGGACAAAAGAGAATGGATAGATCTTCTTAATCAGAAACACCACGATATTTCCTTTTTCGTCATACTTCTTCTTAATTCCGATCACTTGCAAATATGTCAAGTGAAATGTGTCATTTGAAGAACGAAGGGTGATAGAGTCAATCACGGTAGTGGACAATACAGGATATGATTGTAAATTGCCACCCCATAAAATATGTAGTTTGATGTCATAAAACCTTTTGATGCTAGGGCGATTACACAAGAAGTGTGTGGCGCTAACCCTGTGTCCACTCTCTGACACCTCATTCAAATTTAATGACCTAAAGATCCCGAAAACAAAATAGGGAGGATTTGTTCTGTTTAAAGCGTCTGTCTGGTTTTAAAAATAGTGTGCTTTGACTTAATTTCTCGTTGAGAAATGATAATAAAAACGAAGGTGCAAGACACACTATTTGTTTTGGTTTAATATTCAAAAAGCTCACATTTCTTTTTTCTAAAATCATTTCGGTCAGCAGCATGATAAGACCAGACACTTACGTGTTTAAGAATAATTATGTACTTATTGATTTGCAATCAATATTAGAGGAATCTGCGGTAAAAGGTGTATTGAAAAACACGTCAGTTTTTCTTACGTGTCCTTTCGTTTACTAAAACCACTTTTACAACAATTTTCATCACATGCATTTTAACATCATAAAATACTTATAATTTTCTTAAATTGAAACATTTGGCTTGAAATAATGTCATGATGAAAAATGTGTTTTGTTTTGACAAAATTAGCACTGTAAACAGTTTTACGACACAGAATAAATGAAATGAAGTGAAAAAGCAATCTTTTAGTATTGACGAAAACTATCATGTCTTAGTGGAAAGTTCATGCTTTGGTTATTAACTGCAACTAAATAGAGTCACTTGATTTATTACAAAATATTATTCAAACCTTTGCTTGAAAGACATTGTCGTTATAAGTACAATTCTGAATTGCATGGTAATCAAGCCTATCATTGAAAAAGAAGTCCTACTCAAACTTTTTGTTTTGTTTTTAACATAAAATCAATTTAATAAAATGAAAATAAAACAAAATGTCCAGAAGTTGTTTCAGATAACCAATCAGATAACCAAAACATAGCTATTTTACTGTAATAAAGAAGTATCAATTTCGCTTGACATCTCCCGTGACAACAGATAAACAGGTACGCACTTTCCTTATCTCGCAGAACCTCGCGGCACGCGAGAGTTTGGCGATAATTCCGGAGTTGCCAATCTCTGTTATCTATGTCTCTGCTTTAACCAACAAATAGGAGCGAATATTGGTGTAGTACCCAGGAAGCAGTCATCAAGAATAACTTTGAGAGGCTTAAACAAGCTTACTTCACAATCGATGTTAAACAAAGAAAGAAAACAAATACATACCGTTGCTTTGTCTTTTCCATGAAGAGTAATGTGCGATTTCCTCCACTGGTCTATGAAGCCTTCTAGGATTCTTTTTTTCTTGTCATTTCCTTGGGTTTTAGAGATCTTTTCCAACAGTCCACAAAGTTCTGCAAACTGGACTTTAGCAGCAACGGTCGCCATTGCTTTCTTGATCGTTCAATCCGTCAGTGTGAAGTGCTGACAATGTAAATTACATTGGGAAAACGAGTAAGAGCGATTTTCAGTTTTAGTTTGTTTTGTTTACTTGACGTAAAGTAGTATTTAATAGTTTAAACTGCGGCACAAACCTACGAAAAAGACGATTCCAAAACATTATTTATGCTTTACTTGAGGATATGTCTATGGTTACAATATATGTCAAAATGTTCAGTCAAAAAGTATTAATTAATCGAGACAATTGTATTAATATAATAAAGAACTATAAAGAAATTGAGAATGACACTATGTTACGACATTGAAATAGATGTTTATTTGTGGCTAGTATTTTACCGTTTATACAATTAACTCTTCTAACTTTAAACCCCTTCCATTGTAAACCTATAATTTCTCGAGTCCAAGAATTCATTAGATTGAAGAAAAAAGGAGATAAGAAAAAGAGAGAAAGCGAGAGGGAGATATGGAGATAGGGAGATAGAGAGATAGAGAGAGAGAGAGAGAGAGAGAGAGAGAGAGAGAGAGAGAGAGAGAGAGAGAGAGAGAGAGACAGAGAGAGAGAGAGACAGTTCAGTTCGCGACATCTTGTTTTAATTATTCGGTCTTTATTTTCTTGGTTTAAATGTATGTGCAGCTTTTTAAAGTAGGTTTCGCACCTCTTACGGAGCTCTGAGTAATCCCATTTAGAATTGGTGCATAGTTTTGCTAGTTAGAGATGAGGTGGTAGAACATTGATGTTTTTCCTGTATAGACTAAAGTCATGCAATGCTCTCAAAGTTTGTTTTGATTGTTTATTGCAGGACTATGTGTTTGGGTGTATGAACACAAATTCTGGTACCTCAGCTAGATTTGACAGATTGTGCACTGATTTACGGACGGTACTAGTACACTTTGCTCTATAGAAAAAAAAGACGATTGAGGTGTCCACTTTATTACAGTTTCCGAGAGTTTAAATGCCCAACCTGATATTTTTGTATATAGCTTAGCATAAAAAACACTATTCTTCAGTCAGCAGAGTCTTGGAAATGCCGGATTCAACATTGGAGTCAATTGGAATTCAAGATCTCAAAAGTAACATGTTTATGACCAGGAGCATTGAAAGAACGTCAATGACGTCGTATACACATGCAAATGACGTCACCAATTAACGTTTGCGTATCACGTGGTATAACGCTACATAGCAACCGCTCTCAGTACACAGTTTACTATTTATCGTTCACGAAAGACTTACGGTGCAAACAAACTAAGGTTTTTTTAGCCTATATAATTCAATATGACTAAAAGTCCAAGAGAAGAGGAAGCGACAAGTTGTTTTGCTTGGTGTATCCAAATAAAGAAGTCCGTCAATGAGAGAGTAAGCTATTGTTCTCATTTTTATGTATTGTTTCATTTTCTTTATAGAAAAGGATTCGGGGTCGTTACAGATTACAAGTAAGATCTAAAGATGGCATAAATGAAGTGTAAGATTCAAGGGCGATCAACAGCTTTAATGTAATGCAGTTTTCTTCTTAGATGCAAAAGTGACATACGTCTCAAAATACAAAAGAAACTGTCTGTTTCCTTTTTCTTTCAAACGCTGTCTTCTTGTAGACACGAATTATCGCTATCTTATACGATACTACTAAGTATTCACGAGCTTGTGATACTGTACAGTGTTCACCTCCTGTATTTTACATGTATGTGACTCGTTTAGGTTTTTTAGTGGAATGAAGGACACAGACAAGTCGATTCTACTATTTATACTTTGGTTTTCTTTATGTATTTTCGATTTTCTTACTAATGTATCCAACATACAATTCGTACGTACATGTAATGTAGTTTCAATATGACCGGCAACAAATATACTAAAAGCAAATCTTTTATTCTTACTGAGATGAGAGGTTTTCGTAATTAACTGACCTAAAGTGTAAAACCAAAAGAGTTTATCTCTTCATCACTAACCTTAAACAAAATGTTTGTACGCTTAAAACAGTATAATACATACCTCTTGCTTTCAATGCGCTAAAAATGAGTTTTAATTTTGAAATAAGCACACTCTTTGTGTACAAAAAGCCCCATTGCCTGCTCCCATATATCGAACACTGACCTGTTGGGGGAAAAGAATAAATACGCACCGTTGAAGGGCATATTCCTATATTGTTTTAGTCCGGAGTCCTGCAAAATGCCTAACGCGTTGTCAAATACCTAATGCGTTGTCAAATACCTAACCTTTCTTGTACTTTTCCTTAGTGGGCCAGAGCAAGGAATCGCCTCAGACAACGTTTTCATGCAAACAATGGGACTCCCATTAAACCAGAGGATCTACTCAACGATACTGGTATGCCGGAAATGGATATCGTCAAGATTCCCGTGAAAGACAAGACACCGACCCCTACACCAGAGTCATTGACAGATGGAAAATACATAGGTAACGATGATACATGTATATTCTTCTTGACCTTGATATGGCCCGAAAGTATGATCTTTTTGTGTGAATTTAGAAGACCTATTTTTTTTCATAAATCATCAATTTTCAGCAAAAATATCGAATGGTTTACACAAAAACATTGTTAGTTTTTGACACCCATCGATTACCAATGCTATGAATAAAATTTAGATCGACCGTCTCAAGTGTAGAAAGTTGTGGGTTTGCGATTAGATCGTTTTGGTAATATAATGTCATAACATTTTCTGCAATAAAAATGAAAAAAAAAAATGCTGCAGTTGACGTAAAACTAAATAACCACATAACGCTCTTTGCAGGTCTTCGGGCCTTAGCCAAGCCATCGGATGAAAACGAGGCTGATGGTAAAACCACCGATGGGAAAATGGTAATCCGAGGAGCAGTTGACGGCGGACCGGATTGTGATGATGGTAAATCGAGTTTTGTTTCCTACATTGATTGTAACAAAGTGTGCACCACATGTTGGGAATTTGAAATGCGATCTGTATTAAAAAGGCTTTGATAGTACCTTTTTCATTTTATATAAAATCAATATTGTTATGCAAACATCTTTGCTTATCTTATTTTGGGAAAACCAATCCTTTCTTTTCACGTGTGTTGTGTACTAGCTGCTTTTATTATCGTTCAAATGATTTTGCTTTTATAATCATCCTTTAAAAAAGGTATCAAAAGGAAGCCTATTCTTTAACATAGATGAGCCTGAGTAGTGTTTCCAAGTCATTTCTTGAGAAAATTGTTGTTTTTGTGCAATGATATGTTTATACCAACCCACTGGAGGGGGGCAGTGGTATAGGGGTAGAGCAACGGCTTGAGGACACGAGGGTAGCGAGTTCGAATTCCGTGAGTAAAGGGATCTGCATTGCGACCTTTCAGCAATCCACAATTGGCGTGAGTACTTGTTATGTATCCAGCATTCAAAATCAAGCATGATTCATCTAAGATGTAAGAAGTTGTTTCATAATCGATATAAAATAAGTAAGTTTAACCTACAAACCCACACGCTTGAGTGTTTTAATAAACAAAGCGTAGACATTTTCAGTGAGACAATTCGTGATGAATTCGATTAAAGAGGCGAGCCATAGGTATAAAGCAGAAATGGGGATCTTACCGCCACCACCTACACCACGTGACTTCATCAACACTGACACAGTAGTAGAGGAGGATACCGCGTCTCTGTCGTCTAGCGTGATAAGTGGTATGTTCTACTCAGTCAAGTTTTTAAATATTATTTGTAATTATTTTAAGTTATTTATGGATTGTACATGTAAATTACATGTGTTAAATATCGGTATCATCTCATTGTAATGTGAAACCCACCTATCAACTAGTGCATTAAGGTGTATTTAAAGCAGTTAGTAAAGTATTATAGAGCCTTTTCTGCTCTTATGGAATATGGCACCAACCCTATCATATAGTATATAATAGCAATACGTAGCTATCTATAGTATAATACCTACATAAAACAATTTTATCAAACAACTCGTTAGTTGTTTGTTGACAGACAGTCCGTCTCTGTTATATTTAAGATAAGATTGATTTTATCGTATTAAGGTTAACGAATAAAGTACCTGTACCTAGTATATCTAACACAGTCCCTTTGAATATGGCGATGTCAACTTTTCTATAGTCAACTCACATATTCTTATCCCATTAAACCAGAGACATAGATAACATGTTATCTATGTCTCTCATTAAACAAAAAAAAAGCCTGTCAAATGTCGAACCCTTACTTTCCAATTAAAAGTGCAATACATAAATGAACATACGAACAAAGTGTAACATGTAAGGTTGTCATTTTAAGCACTTGCAGAAGTCGCTGTTAGTGAATCATTGAGCAAGGTCGTAGAGGATATGAACGAATCAGCTAGAACCAATGTTACTTCACCAAGGACCGTCACTGAAGTATTAGGTATGTTCATGGATGTAATCAACCCTTAGAATGCTGCGTATTTTTCTAAAAATATATTATTGTGTCGTCTGCTTTCTAAAACTTTAAAAATCTGCTTTAAGTTTGAAGAGGAAAGATACTCAGAAACGCATACAGGTTAGATCACAGGCCAGCTGCCAAATAGATTGGCAGCTGGCCTGGATCTAACCTGTTTGCATAAGCATGAAGTCGGTTCCAGCACTATAAGGGTTAAACAAACGTGTATTATATTCGACTCTTAACACTTTTGATGCTTGCTATCTATGTTTGGCTCTATGTCACGTATACGTATTTCACGATATTTTGATTTAGAATACATGTACCTCGATTCCCCATCGTTTGTGATCTAAACGCATACATGTCTCTGACTTAACTTGAACTTACTCAGCACTTCAACCACATCCTAAGCCAATCCTTTGATTAAACGAGTACCCATCATGCATTCTTTGAAATCACGAATACCTGCGATATTTTGGCAAACACTGCCGAACCAAGCTGAAATGGAGTGAATAAAGATTGTTTTCCAGAGCCCCTGTTCTGGACTTTGACCCGTTCTCACATAACACATAGTATATACAGTCAAACTTGTGTTAAGAGGCCAACCTACGGGACATAGTAAATTGGCTTTTTAAGACAGGTTAGCTGTTTAACACACATTGAAGTACATTATAAATCTAACAATTGGACTTTCTGTAGTGGTTGTTTCAGGTAGGTTGGCTGCCTAAAAAGGTGGTTGCTTTACACAAGTTTGACTGTATATATATACGCACAGATTTTATAAAATTGACTCATACCGTCATAGTCAACTTTTGTCGACAGTTTGGTTGACCACCCTAGACGACTTTAGTCGACATATTGTAGTGTACTACCTATAACGGTTATACCACCATATGCCGACTATAGTTGCCTACGACAGTCGACCAAGCTATCGACAAAACTCGACTACTGACGGCGGTGAAACGTTTAGTTTTAAAACTAAATTTCAGAAATATCATTGTAATATACCTTCACCACCTCTATTGCAGAGCGAATGTCTATCGACCCAAATATCGGCATCATGACACGGGACCCAACAAGCATGCCACCGTAAGTTTGGATTTTTATTTACCTCAACATAAAGCATCTTAGAACGCATTTGATGAATGAATTGGTATCTATCTCCATCAAAAAGCATGTTTATATGACATCATAACGGCACATGCGTAAATTGAACATCATCCTCACTTGATTATATTATCATTCAAAATTCGCACTGTCTTCTGGGGACTATCATGTTCGCCATAAAGAACAGACTAAGACAAACCTTTCAATATTTGCATGAAGCAATCTTTTTTCCTGGCTCCGTAAGCACAGTTTAAATAGGGTACAATTCCCCCATTCACTTGGTTTGAAATGTATGAGTTTCACATAATACTGTAACGTTCGTTGAACGTTTATGCAAATTAGGAACATTTGAGAGAACATACTGGTATCACAACATCACAACCGATCAGTGCACGACGGTGTTTTTCACTGATCGGATGTGTTTGTGTCTTCGAGAGGTTTATTTGCTCGGTTCGTTACATTGGTTGCAGCAATGGGATTAAGACTTCTCCTACTATCAGAGTTGGCTTCCCCACGTCTTTCCCAAGGGCCAAGACTCGGGACGAGTCTTCTCGAAAGTGGGAGTAATGTAACGTTCTTTGAACGTTTATGCAAATAAGGAATATTTGAGAGAACATGCTGGTATACATATATATACTGGTCGGATGTGTTTGTGTCATAGAGAGGTTAATTTGCTCGGTTCGTTACATTTGTGGCAGCGATGGGAATGAGAATTCTCCTATCTATATATCTATATCTATATCTATATCTATATCTATATATCTATATCTATATCTATATCTATATCTATATCTATATATCTATATCTATATCTATATCTATATCTATATCTATATCTATATCTATATCTATATATCTATATCTATATCTATATCTATATCTATATCTATATCTATATCTATATCTATATCTATATATCTATATCTATATCTATATCTATATCTATATCTATATCTATATCTATATCTATATATCTATATCTATATCTATATCTATATCTATATCTATATCTATATCTATATCTATATATCTATATCTATATCTATATCTATATCTATATCTATATCTATATCTATATCTATATCTATATCTATATATCTCTCTCTCTCTCTATATATATATATATAGATATATATAGATATATATGTCTCTTTTTCGACATAACCAACCAAGCCCAATATTTCACAGGGTGTTTTTCATGATTATGTTTACCCTGAGTCCCTTATTTTTCTTGGATATGAATACGAAATGATTATATACCCATATATAGAAAACTGCGATGTCAATCCAAACAAATACTTAACCCTTTACCAAACGCCGAATTTTCGACTGTTCCAAATTTCTAAGGCCTATATAGTATACAGCGCAAATATTAGGATATCATCGAAGTTTCAAGCACCTGTGATTCAAACGAACGCTAAACCAGCATAACAATTTAAAGAACAACACAAGTTTTAACTAGCGACCACTCTCTCAGCCCTTTTCATCAATCCCGAGTAAATCGTTTCCCTACAGTACGCATCAGCTAAAAGGAATGAACGATAACTCTGCAAAGGAGATTGGGTAGTCTGGGGTCCTGGCCCGTCCTAACATGGAGTCCTAGCCCATGCATAACCGCATTAGCGGGTAGTCAAAAAAAATCGTGAAGATTGCTTTTTATTTTCTGATGTGCCAATTCAAAGGTCGAAACGATCCAAATTGTGTCGGACTTTCCAGAGACATAGATAACAGATATCTATGTCTCTAGACTTTCCAAATTCAGATTTTCGGATTTAAGCACAAAATGGCTATTCAAAGTCAAATAATTAAACAAGATATGTAAAATAGACTTATATACCACCAAATAATGGCATCAGTTCATAAATTCCCATACCATTTTGGATGATTAAGTCTATTTACCGCTCCTGTTGCTTATTGCTACACCATGTATGTCCAAGTTGTGACTGATTGTGTGCGATTTGCCTGTCACATATTCAGATAGTCTCCCTACTACAGTACTTAAATTGTGTTGGAAACTTTCAGACTCAAGAAGAAATTGTTCAAAATGAGCAATTTTTGTGATAAGATAAATTTCTTATGTCACATATTCAGGTAGCCTCACTACTATAGTACTTAAATTGAGTTGGAAACTTTCGGACTAAAGAAGAAATTGTTCAAAATGAGCTATTTTTCGTGCTAAGGTAGATTTCTTATAAATGTCACATATTCAGGTAGCCTCACTACTATAGTACTTAAATTGAGTTGGAAACTTTCGGACTATAGAAGAAATTGTTCAAAATGAGCTATTTTCGTGCTTAGACAGATTTCTTATAAATGTCACATATTCAGGTAGCCTCACTACTATAGTACTTAAATTGAGTTGGAAACTTTCGGACTAAAGAAGAAATTGTTCAAAATGAGCTATTTTTCGTGCTTAGATAGATTTCTTATAAATGTCACATATTCAGGTAGCCTCACTACTATAGTACTTAAATTGAGTTGAAAACTTTCAGACTCAAGAAGAAATTGTTCAAAATGAGCAATTTTCGTGCTTTGACAGATTTCTTATAAATGTCACATATTCAGGTAGCCTCACTACTATAGTACTTAAATTGAGTTGGAAACTTTCGGACTAAAGAAGAAATTGTTCAAAATGAGCTATTTTTCGTGCTAAGATAGATTTCTTATAAATGTCACATATTTAGGTAGCCTCACTACTATAGTACTTAAATTGAGTTGAAAACTTTCAGACTCAACAAGAAATTGTTCAAAATGAGCAATTTTCGTGCTTTGACAGATTTCTTATAAATGTCACATATTCAGGTAGCCTCACTACTATAGTACTTAAATTGAGTTGGAAACTTTCGGACTCAAGAAGAAATTGTTCAAAATGAGCTATTTTTCGTGCTAAGATAGATTTCTTATAAATGTCACATATTTAGGTAGCCTCACTACTAAGACAGATTTCTTATAAATGTCTGCTACACATTCTTTAACTATGAATGCTTGATGATTCATAGGTTGATGGTATTTAGTGAATCAATTATTGCAAATGGTATTGTAATAGTTGACAGCATTAACAGATAGGTAAACAACTCGCGAATGTTGCCTTGTACACTCTTAACCCTGTACCAAACACCTAGTTTTCGACTGTCCGAAATTGGAAGTTTGAAGAAGACAGTTTTAAATGTGATGAAATAATCTTCCCATATGATGAAATAATCTTCCGATATGGCATAAATCATTGTGGAAAAAGGAGAAATTGCTCGTCATGTTACCTTGTACACTCTTAACCCTGTACCAAACACCTATTTTTCGACTGTCCGAAATTGGAAGTTTGCAGAAGGCATTTTTAAATGTGATGAAATAATCTTCCCGTATGATGAAATAATCTTCCGATATGGCATAAATAATTGTGGAAAAAAGAGAAATTGCTTGTCACAGGCAATTACTCCTTTTTCCACAATGTTTTCCAGAGTCGTCTGCAACAAAGTGGTAAAATGTCGTTATTGTTTGGTAATGGGTTCACTGTCCACAACCTGTAGACGACATTTTTTTTTTACTTGAAGAAGACGGCTTTGTAGAAGCTTTGCCAACATGTGAAAAACGTTTCAGTTCTGCTGTTTTGATATGTGATTAGATTGAAAAAGTAGTGTGGCAAATGGAAAAATTGCTTGCGATAAGCAATTTCTATTTTTGCCACAATGCTTCTTGAAAGCTTTTTTCTGCACGAGATAAAAATGTGGCGTTTGGTGGTGAGGTGTTAAAACGATTTTTTTTCTTACAATCAGAGGATAACGTCGTTTGAAATGTATTCTACTTATAAAACAACATCACAGTACTATAGTGTTACATCAAACTTGATTATTGATACATTTATACACCCCCTATAGTACATCTATGTTGGAGATTAAGGACAACCGGTTGCTTTTTGTAAACATTGATCTAAATTCTTATTACCCATAGGAAAGCAGAGGTATTTATAGAAACCATCATGATGTTGGTCTTATTAAGGTTTGACTGTGCATGTGTAAACCATGTTTCCGTCATGCGAAATCATTGTAACAGGTAAAAGCTTGTCATTAAATAACTGAAAGGCAAGGGAGCTTGTTCCACTCTTTTTTTTTAAAAATGAAAACACAGATATCCGGCCATTTTCAATAAAGGAATTAGAAAAGGTATTTTGTTAATCGACAAGGAGCGATAAAATCACTAATCTATGTGATAGTCCCTTTAAAATGGGCAGAAACTATTGTGAAAACAGAAGTAATTTCTCGTTCAGAATAGTTTTTTGTATGGTTATAATTGTTTTCCTGGGATGTCTTCAACTGAAGAAGGGCATTCATAGCCTGGTGGTCAGGGTAATGAACTAGAAATCACTAAACTCCTCTCCGCTTGTGTTAGATGCAAGTCACTTAAGGGAACTTTTAACCCTTTCCCAAATGTTGAATTTTCGACTGTTCCAAATTGAAAGAGTTTGCAGAAGACATTTCAAAATGTGATGAAATTGAAAAATAATCTTCTGATAGGACAGAAAACATTGTCGGAAAGGGGGAAATTGCTCGTTAAAAGCAATTTCTCCTTTTCCAACAATGTTTTCCAGAGTCGTCTGCAACAAAGTGGTTAAATGTCATTAGTGTTTGGTAAACGGTTAAGAGAGGTAGTCTTCAAGCCGTATTATGTGTTGCCTATTTTTCTCTTATTCTTTTGTCCTTTCAAATTCCTTTGTATAGCTTTGAATCGTGACCATGGAGTTTATGGAAGGGCAATAGGAAGAGGTTTATTAAGGCTGGACACTTCTCTATTGTATGTGTTCAAATTCCCTTGTGGGTTTTCTTTTGTAATAAATGGGAAATAAATGATTTATACAGATCTTAGTTTGTTTCCTTCATTTATTATGTTTTACTTCAATGTTCAATACATAATGTTTGTTGAACGAAGACTTCCACAATTCTTTTTAATATGTTTAAATCTACATTATCTAAGCAAAGTTCAATTATAAGAATGATTGACGCATGTGCTTAAGAGTTTTACAGTGTATATTTCTTCATGTTGAAAGAGTATTTTTTAATCTACCAGCATTACCCAGACTTTATGGGCATTTTTTTACTCATTCTTCTTCATTTGTTCTAAATCCCCTTCATCATCTTCCTCTCCTTTTCTGTTTATTTATTTCTCCTTTATCTTCTCTTCTTCAGAATACAATTATTCATTTCAATTACTCTACTAATTGAACTATGTTGTAAACCTCGCTTAAAATTCCGTATAGCCCAGTGGTTAAGGGTGATGGTCGTTTCCCCGAAGAGTCGTTTTCCCGAAGTTAATTTAAATTGTCATCGAGGAGTCGTTTCCCCTGTAAATCGTGGTTAACATGGTGATTTTAGAACTGGGAATTCCAGGTTCGAGCCGCACCGGTTCTTCTGGTTTGGCGGAAGTGTCATTTGGCAAAACACTTCCGATTTCCAGCCTATTTCTTGTGAATCATGGCAGGAGAGCCATATCATAACTGAACTGTTGTTGAAACGGCGACAAACATTGTGTACATATAAACATTGCTTTGGAAAACAATATTCATCATGTTCTGATTACAGATCAGGGTGGTTTAATTTTGATAAAACAGTATTTCGACAATAGAATTCAAATCAAACTGTGATTACTGCAGAAGGGTAAATCTTATCTTAAGACAAAACAAAACACAGTAAATCAGAAAAGTAAAGTTTTATTCCTCTATAATTGATTAATTAATTACATGCACACCAAAAATGATAAGCTGACACATTTCTTCTTCTGACAATTCTTTCATTACTTTTTTTTATATGGGATTTACATCACATCAATATTATTTCAGTTATGTAGCGATGTCTGACTATTAAAGATGGAGGAAGACCCCATACTCAACTGCCCGTACGGGCTGGTCAAGGCGGGTAGAACCATCGGCACTCCGTAAGTCAGTCGGGAGACTGCCTCTCATGAAAATCCATATCCCTCTCAGGATCAGAGGGGCCATGTGATATCAAGTTCTGTACTCTAGCCACTAGGCCACGAAGGCCCCTTACATGACTTTTGAAACACAAGTAATGTTCGATATACAGTTTGACTTTCAATACAAAATATAGACTCACACAACTAAAACAGATGTATCCATTTTATTGACTCATTCACCACACTTTCCAGCCATATTTTTACAAAGTCGGTTCCCCGAATTTAATTTATATCGTAACCGAGGAGTCGTTTCCCCGAAGTTAGTTTGTATAGTGGATAACTTTTATTATATAGTAGATTCGATCTTTTATATTGTGTTATATCTTTATAGTTCACAAAATAGTGTACTGATGAGGAAGTGAGTGTTATGTTAAACCTAATAAATGCACATTTAATTTTAAGACATGATCAGAACAAACATCACCACACAAACAAACTTAAAACCCATTGAAGACTCCTAGTTATCCCAGAGATGTATATATTGTATCAAGATCTTCCAAATCAAGAAAACAACACTTTTTTTCAATTCACTTTAGTAATTTGATCATTTTACCAATGAAACTCTTTATAAATTGAATTACTATATATATTACATAGATAGAATTCCTATATAAATACTTTCGAGGAAACGACTCGTCGATTACTATATAGATTAACTTCGGGGAAACAACCGTCACCCTAAGAAGCATTTGTCAATATGAAGAGTCTATTGACTCTACTAGGGCCGTGTGATGTAGTCAAACTAAATTGACGCGATCGGAAAATACTGAGACATTTTTGTATGGTTAATATCTCCCTTCACGTCAAACTTTCGAACGATTCATTTAATGGAGGACAAATGCGACAAAAATTCTGTCGCACCGTTTGAAGACCCATATTGCCATTGTTATTGAGTTATCAAATTATTCCACTCACAGTTGTGAATTAATCCTTTTTTTAAATCAATCCGTGCACTTATGATGTCTGTATTCCGCGTATTAACTTTGTAGGAAGGGTTTAATTAACACTAGGTGACGATTTTTTTTTCTCCCGATAGATTTGTCTGGATTCCTAGTCCATGCATACCCGCATCCTAGGTCGGGGTATACGCACGACCCAGGCTCCAGGCTACCGATAGATTTTCTGTGCGCATGCGCATTGGAATGGGAAAAAACCTAATAGGCGGTTTTTCAATTGTTTAAATTCATTTTACATAAATTGTCTCATCAATTGACTTTGAATGGCCATTTTGTGCTTTAATTCCGAAAATCAGAATTTAATTAGTCTTGACACTATTTGGATCGTTCGAAATTTCGGCGTTAGATAGACCCATCAGCAAATAGAAAGCAATATTCACGTCGAATTATTATGACTACTGTGTGATGTTAAAAACCTTTTTGAGTTTTTACCCCTTTGTTTGGCAAACCTAAATGTTTAGAATACATGTATATATATATGCATAATCTACAACGAGTTAACACCTAACTTTCATACAATTTATATCATGAAAAGAAAGAATATATCACAAAATTCGACATAGAATCCCTGCCTAATTAGTATAGAATGTTATAGTGGTCTACTGCGAAAATCATCCAAGGCAATCATACTTCGAAAACTTTTCGTTAGATTTAGTCCTATGATGCTCCATACTGATTAAAATATTTGCTTTTGTAGCAAGCGTCCCATGCATTTTGATTGGCTAATATCTACATGAACCCGATAAATCTGTGAGATAGTCAGTTGATATATCGCGTCATCTAAATATATAGCTCATGCTTGTAAGGTATTGGTATAAAAAACGTTAATAGCAAAAACTCTTCATTGTATGTAGTACAAAGTAATGATCTACATATTCACTGTAAAGGCCAAAAGTGAATTTCCTGATGACACCTGCCCCACAACCAGGGTTCCGTCACTTGCTCTGTATGCCAAACAATGTGGGCAATTCAAGCCGTCACCACTTAGAATAACTCGATGTTTAGTCCCGTCCTTTTTAACCACGTGGATATTGTTGGATGTCTGTCCACATACCATTACATCATCATTTGAGTCAACCATCATACCAAGGGAATGACTCAGTTCCCTGTCCTTGTATGTGTACAGTACCTTCCCCGTTGTGTCTGTACACAGTACGGGTGATGTGTGTGTACTAATCATTATCCTATCCCCGGTACTGTTCACCGCTAAATAGTAAGGATATCCCTGATCTATGTTAAACGAGCTGAGGGTCACCCCGGTCATTGTTAGAACCTTTATTGTCACTCCATTTCCTGTTTGTGGATGACAACTCACGTATATCGTATCGTTCTTACAGTCAACTCCCCAGCACTCCATGTCGACAGGAAACGATTTTCCCTTCTCTATAGTATCTGATACCTTTAACACCTGGAGAATCTTTGAGCGTGGTTGAGTCACGATAACTTCGTTCTGAGACACGACTGCAACATCGCATGTATATAAACTGAGCTTTATTTCGTGTGTCAGTTTGAAGTCACGGGTCATGACCTTTACTGTATAAGTACCCCCACCATCACAAACCACCAACTCCCCATCTGGCATGAATACACAGCCTGTGACGCCACTAGTCCCTACGTTGATAGTCTCCTTCTTACTTACTGAGGTTATATCCTGGAAGCAAATATTGCTTTCATCCTTCATATCAGCGTTCAGTGTGCCCATCGATGTTATTTCAGACAATGCGGTGACGAGTTTTCTCGAACGATTAAAGCTCATCTTCACGGGCTTTACCCCCTTCAGAATATCATTCTTTATTTCTTCTCCTTCATCGATTTTACTTTGTTCTTTTATCTTTATGACCAATGAAGTCGTGGGCACATCAAGACCAAGTATATCTAACGAATTTGTTACTTCCTCCAGTTGGTTTACCATCTCTCCTGCTGTCTGTACTTCTCCATCGATGTCAGAAAATAGCTTTCCTTTTGTCGATTCCACTTCATCTAGCATGTCCCTCTCAAGATTGTTTGCCCAAGTGACAATCTCTTCTCTGAAGTTTTGGATATCCAAAACCAACTCTTCAGAACAGTTTTGGAGGGATTCTTTTGTTTTTTCTCTGGACTCCTTTAATTCCTGGAGCTTGTGCGTTAATTCTTTGACCTTTTCAGCAAATTGTGCAATTTCTTCCTTGGTTTTGCTTCCCCTGCAACCTCCTGCAACGTTTTTGTTTTACATTTTCGGTGTTTTGTTAATTTACATTGTCGACAATAGGGCTCGTTATGATCCAGGCACAAGAGGGACACGACTTCCGATCGGTGAACTTCGCATGTCATCGTTGCGGATATCAGGTTCCTTTGCTTGATTGATGTCTTCTTCTCATCATCAAATGGCTTTAGTTCGTGGTTGCGAGATACTTTCATACTACGATGGATTTCTTCACACAAGTCACATAGGTCTTCCGAGCAGTCTTGACAATGTGTCCCGGCCTGTTTGTGTATACCACGGAACTTACATGGACCACACAGCTTGGTGGGGTCTTCGTCCGACATGATAGAGGGACTCTCTGTAGACTCAGCCATTGTCTTTATCAATCTGTAAATGTTAAATAATATGTATGATATAGATGTATGAGATCTGTAGACTCAGCCATTGTCTTTATCAATCTGTAAATGTTAAATAATATGTATGATATAGATGTATGAGATCTGTAGACTCAGCCATTGTTCAGTTTCCCGACTGACTTACGGAATGCCGATGGTTCTACCCACCTTGACCAGCCCTTATGGGCAGTTGAGTATGGGGTCTTCCTCCATCATTAAGAGTCGGGCATCGCTACATAACTGAAATAATGTTGATGTGATGTAAAACCCATATAAAAAAAAATTGTTCAGTTTACTCTGTTAATGTTAAAAGATGGAAAAAAGAAATCATTAACCCTTTCCCAAAGAATAACGACATCTGACCACTTTGTTGCAGACTACCTTAGAAAACATTGTGGGGAAAGGAGAAACTGCCTGTAACGAGCAATTTCTCCTTTTTCCCACAATATTTTCTGCCCTACCAGAAGATTATTTTCCAATTTGAAATGTCGGCTGCAAACTCTTTCAATGTTAATTGTGATTGTGTTGGTCTTGTTTTTTTTTGTATTCTTTCGTAAAATACTGGTCATGATGAAGTAAACTGTCATACTATTTATGTCAGAATTTGTTGAAAACAACGCAAACATTATTCTATCCAAACAAACTGTCCATTACAGTCATTTTAGTCTTAGTCACTACAGTGAACCCTCGTTTATCCGGACCCCAATTATCCGGATGTCTCGCAATCCGAACAAAATTGTAAGGGAACAGAATTATTGGACCAGTTTATTGCAGACGACTTTTGAAAACATTGTGGGTAAAGGAGAAATTGCTCGTGACGAGCAATTTCTCCTTTTCCCACAATGTTTTCTGCCATATCAGAAGATTATCTTTGAAGTTCATCACGTTTTGATATGTCTTCTGCAAACTCTTTCAATTTGGGACGGTCGACAATTTGGCGTTTGCTAAAGAGTTATAAGTATACACCGCTCATACAGACCGTTTATGTCTTAATGTAAATAAGAACATGCTCTGCTTCATTAGTCCGGATTATTCGGTAAACCGGACATTTTGTTGGGAACGGACATGTTCGGATAAACGAGGGTTCACTGTACTACTTTCTGTCGTAAATTATGTTATGTTCAAGAAACCTGCCACACACTTTAAGTAAGCATTTGTTGAAAATGACCGTAAACCGACCTAGAAATATTCTAAATGTAGCTATTATATTTTATTACGGGTCCATTATCGTATATTATAGGCCATAACAAGGAAACTGTCACAGTCACGCTATTTATATTTACATTTGTTGAAACGACTTCAAAGTTATTACTTCCAAACAAATATTCCATTGTAGACATGTAAATATTTATCAACAGTATTTGTTCGAGAATCATATATCATGAGCTTGTCAACGCTAAGGCTATTTAAGTATGCATTTCTTGAAAATGACATAAAAGTTAAACCAATCATAAAACTTTCCATGGTAGTCTTTTTAGTCTTTGTCACGAGTATTTTTTGATAAATTATAGGTCATGAACAAATGAACTGTCACGATATCAAAGTATGTATTTGTTGAAAATGATGTCTAAGTTACTTCATACAAAAATCAAAGCGCTGATAGCGCTGAAGGACTAATGTGCGTTTAAAGCAAGATGATTGAGGATACATTTGAAAATTGCTTTGGGCACCATCTCGAGGAAAACAGCTGCTCCTTTTACCACCATTACTATAACTATTATTTCTGTGAACAGAGACTGAACGATAGTCTATTTTTCCAACATCTTGACATATTACGATTCCCCATGGGGCAACAGTTATAATGATATAGAGCAAAACAAAGCGAGTAAATCCAGACTACATTCCTAGTTCCAAGAAGATATTAGTCCGCAATGTGAAGGCGGATGTTAAATGAGTAATTGGGGTCAGACTGCTGTTTGTGTATCGATATTGTACCGTCCCTCAAAAAGTGGTATGCAAATTCAATGGACTAAAGTGCTGACGCACCCTTAGTCCAAAAACTATAACGCTTCTCAAGAAAGTATTTGTTGATAATGACGTTAACGTTAGTTCATCCAAACAAACTGTCCATATTGTAACCCTTTTAGTCTCGGTCACTGGTATTTGTTTTATGTCTGCACTTGTATAACTTGAGACAAATAAATAAGGGAGTGGCATTCAATTGAGATGTCAATCTGGACACATCGGGTTTATCCAATGAAAACACCTCTGAAATAATGTGGATGACGCCACTTCACTTTCGTTTTCAAAATGAGATCTTAAATGTGAAATATAATAAGTCGTTTATTTTGGATTAAGGAAACAACTGTACATGTCACAACTTAAAATTTCGTTTGAGTTACCGATAAAAAATGATTTAAAAGGATGTCCAACACTTCCATACACATTGAACTACTTAACCCTTTACGGTATATAGCGCCGTTCGCCGCCTTATCGATTACCGTATAAAACCCTTTTCGCCGTTATACCTATTACCGTATAAAACCTATTTTGACGTTTTATCGATGACCGCATAGAACGCTATTTGACAGCTGAAATATTTATTCAACTTTAACCCTTAATTACATAACTTTACACACAGGTCACTTTCTCCAAATTTCATTTTCCTCTTAAATAAATATGTTTTCTTTCATTTCCGATGATAAAATCATAGGGTCAAAGTTTAAACTTTTGCTCTAGAGAGAACCTTTTGATAATGGTCTCACGACATCCTTCTGAAAATACCGCTAGCAAATTGAGATGAAGGGAATTCAAATTACCATCCCAATTACTGAGAGGCCTTCAATATCCGGTCATAAAAGATCAGAACAATGCCGATTTGTAAAGACTCGATAAGGATTTCATGCAATTCTTTAGAAACTTAACACACTTCTAAAAAATCTATCCAATTAAAGAGCATGCCAATCGTATCTACTCGGCAATCCCCGTAACAAGTCGGTAGATATACCTCGTAGGCAGTACATGAATACACCAGAAATCCTGGGGTAATTCGCCTTATTTCCGGCGGATAACTCAAAATGAACACAGGCACTAAATATGTATTTTAGATACACACAAATTGGCTATATATCACCATTGAATGTTGTTTTTACCCTTTTCATTAAAGATGATCATATCAACACATCTGTGTTTCATATTTTGTCAATCTTATTTTCTCGGTAATCCCCGGCTTGTTCCGAGTAGATACGATTGCAAACGGACATGCCCTTCGTTGCTGACCTACTTTCAAAAATGGCTCCCCATTGCCTCCGAGGTTATTTTAAGAAATGGCCGAGGTGTTCCGATTGAGAGCATGCGGCACGCTAGCCTGGGGTCCTGGCCCGTTCGTATACCGCGAACTAGGGCCAGGTGTCAGAGAAAGTTTACCGAACACAATAGTGTTCGGTTATGCCGAGGTATTCCGAACGAAACAACATCGACTGCGCATGCGCGTCGATTAAGAGTCTGCAAGCTTATTCATGGGAAACTGTACCTATTTAGACACCCTACTTAGCATTGGATCCTTTTGAGATGAAATAGTGACTCCGGTTTTATTGTATTTTAAAGCGTTGTGTTTTGTAATGGAACACAAAAGCAGTACACCGCGCAAATCACCCAAACAGGGTTGTGTTTGTGACACAAGTATTGAAAAGTCAAGCTCTTTGCGTCGTGTTTTACCATATAACAAATCCGGAGTAGATCAAAGTAAACTTTATGGTGGAATGTCTGTAATAGATGGTGTCGTGTGCTTAAATTTGTTATAGAAAAGTACTTAATATTGACAAGATAGAACTTTACAGAATTAAGGAAGGCGTGTCAATCTTCCAAAGTTAGAGTTAAACGTGGTTTTAAAAGACGAGATATGACGAGACAAGAATATATCTGGAAAATCGTTTGATAAGCAATATATGTAAGAATAGTATTAATTCTGATATCAAATTCTTGAGATCTAAATGTGTCCAAATCAGTTTGTTCTTAGTTCATGCGTTTCCCCCCTTTTTGATGACTTCGTCAACTACAGGTTCTCATGTTAAATCAGACTTTCAAACAACACTAAAAAAAGCCTATTGCGATAATGTTTAATACTAATTATAATTGATTTTGTAGGCTTCATATGATTTTGTCAAAACGAAAAATAAAGGTGTTTAATTTGTCGAGAAGCTTGGCTTTTGATTATAATTTGGAAAAGAAAAATCACGTTCTTTTTTCCTTGTTTGTTATCTAACGTATAACTGCATATAGGGAATAAATACAGATGCCGTTGATATACTAAAACTCTTGTCGGTGGGATTCTTATCTTTATTGCCTGTTAATTGAATTCGTGATTGTTTAACCAGAGATACGTGAAACCCTTTACCACTTCCTTTTATGTGTCGTTGGATTTGATTAAAAAGAACATGTTATGGGAAAGATAGAAGAAAATCCCAATTTTTTCACATTTTTATGTGGTCTTTCTTTCTTCAAAATCTCCTATTAACACTTCACAAGCCTCAAATTTAAGCATCGAAGGATTTAAGATGATATGTAATATTGATTGGTGGAGATATTTGTTTCCAATTTGTTTCCATTCAATATGTTTTGTGTGTGATTTAAAACTCATTTGAATATATAAACAATAGTTTTGGTAGAATTCATTCAGAGATAACTACTAAAGTAAAAAGTTTGATTCTTTTACAAAAGATATCAATTTAATCTGATATTTTGAATCCCAATATTTAAATCAAACAATAAATTAATTGAAAAATAAAATGAAATGAACAAAATCCATTTAAGTGCAATTGATTTATAAAAAATGGAGTATTGTATGAAAATTGTAAAAGGTAAAGGCTACCCAGGCTGAATAAGGGTTGGAAAAGGGTAAAAATGATAAGGGTAAAAAAGGGTAAATGCACAATTCAAACGCCATCTTTTCATAATAAGGCGAGTGGCAATCCGTTAGCCAATCAGAAGAGACAATTCATTCTCTGACACCTGGCCCTAATGCGGGTTAGCATGGGCCAGGACCCCAGGCTAGCGGCACGCGATCTGTAAAGAATGTTTATGACACGGAGCTATTGTTCTAAATTCAAAGGCGATTGACAATAAAGCCGTTGAATAATGGACGTTATAAAGATTGTGAGATTAACTTCAGAATGCCTTTATCATGTGAATGTATATTATATTGTATATTGTATTCTATATGTTATAACGAGAAACTTGTATAAAGACGGCTGTTTTAAGACATTTAGCCAATATTGGTGTTTCCGATCGCATGTCAGACATCAATGTAGATTCAGAGCAGTCATTTGATCGTTTTTTTGAGCCTGAAGATGATGAAATGCTTATAAATCTTACCAATTCACGGACAAGCAAATACGATCATTCCTCCGACTTTGACTACAACAAAGAGCTTTTGGTAAATTCATCACCCATGGACATGTTTTTTACGGAAATATAAGCATGATTCGTTGTCATTATGAATTGATATTAACCGTTTTACATGTATAAGATGACCAGGTTTAACTTCTTTACGAAGCAATATTGCGTTGAAAAACATTCTTTTTTTTCATTTTGGAAACGGTTTTAATGGAAATTGAAATAAAATGATTCAGCTTTGTTGAGAAATATGCAAAGACAAAGTATGCATCTCGAGTCATGAATGGACTTTTCGTCAACAAAATTTCCTTCAATTGATGACAAAACAGAAAATCAAATTAGGGATCTCTTGGGGAAAACACATAAGTTACTATATTACTTTTGATTTTGTATAATTCACTACGCAATATACAATTTCATTGTTTGTTTATTTTGTACACCGAAATCCTGATATGTATGTATCACTAAATGAAGAAAAAATCATCAACTTAAAGGAAATTTTGTTCTCGTCGTCTTTTATTCTTTGAGAGGTCTAAATAACAACACAGCGTGTGTGCTTTAAACATTTATTAGCCGAATATACAGAGTTCTATTGTTTACCAGACCTCGTGTGTTGTGTCATAATAATTACCGTATCGTAAGAAATACTAGATACTACAATATAATTGCAAGAAAAAACTGTTATCATGTAGAAACCATTGTTTCAAAAGGATAATTGAACGATAAAGAACAACGTATCCTGGTTCACCCACAATGATGAATGTCCTCGATTTGAACTCGGCCAAACCTCTTTCAAATTAACATAAAGGCATTTCAGTCTTGGTTGAAACACAAGAGCAGACGACATATACAACGTACTTGCAAGAAAAAATGTTATCGGGTAGAAACCCTCGATACAAAAGGATATATGAACGATAAAGAACAACGTATCCTTACGTCAGTATGGTTTATAAAGACCACTGATTGAGCAGATTCACCGACAGTGATGAATGTCCTGGATTTGAAATCGGCTAACCCCGTTCACAGGGGTATAGATCATTATAACTGTATTAACACTATATATACACGTGTATATATAGTGTTAATACAGGTATTATGATCTATACCCCTATGACCCCGTCTTGATTACCATTCGTTGCCGATTATTTCACAGTCGAGAGTCCTTTGGCAAGCCTCGCTTTTCTCAGTATAATCAATTTATTGTAACGAACCGAGCAAATTAACCTTTCAAAGACACAAACACATCCAATCAGTGAAATACCCGCATGTTCTCTCAAACTATGCATTAGGTTCCTAATTTGCATAAACGTTCATTATCCACACGGAACATGTATAGTCAAACTTATTTGACGCGATCAATAAATATTGAGAATTGTTTTAATCGGGCAATATCTCCCTTTGCCCCATCAGAAAATGAAAGCAATCTTCACGTCGAATCATTTTGACTAGGAATATGTACAATTAATTGGTAATATGCAAAGTACTTTGAACATGATGAACGTAGGGAGGAAGTCAATGCGCCGAATTTCATGACCTCTAGTTAGCGGTTACGTCGATTAAGGGTATACCAATACATGCAAAATATATTCATTACATTATCTAAAACCGACAATACATTGTCTTCTTACCTTTTAATATATATGTTTCCTCAAGCTTTACAATACGTCCGCTCAGTCTCCTACAGATCCATTTGTGCGTTACTCAACCCTTTAAGATTAGAAATAAACGATGATAACGTGGATTTCCGAAAATAGGTGTATTCACGATTACGAGGAATTCTACTTTCGTTTTCGGTATAAGTACAGGGGAACAACGTTCAGAGGGCAGAAGGTATCAATAGATAACCTTATTTGTTTTACATTGCTTGTGAAGGAAGCTTAAAGCTTGTTAAAAACCACTATCGATGACTGCTGTCTGGATACTAAACCAGTACTCGCGCCGATTTGTGGGATAGCCTCGGAAAATTTCCCCTCGCCTGACGGGGATTCTAACACTGGACCCTCGGTACAAGTATACTCCATGATTTGGAGCCAGTTTTTGAAGAATACTGCACATATTGATTACCAAGCTGGAGTATACTAAGGATGATCTTATTAGTTTAGCCCTAAACTCAGCGGGTGAGTTATCGCTCGGTATACACATTGCGCTTAAAGTGTTTATCTCTTAACCCTTTACCAACCGTTTTATTTTCGATTGTCCCAAATTGAAAGAGTTTGCAGACGACATTTCAAAATGTGATGAAATTGGAAAATAATCTTCTGATAGGGCAGAAAATATTGTGGGAAAAGGAAAAATTGCTCGTTACGAGCAATTTCTTCTTTTCCCACAATGTTTTCTAAAGTCGTCTGCAACAAAGTGGTCAAATGTCGTTATTGTTTTTGAAAGGGCTTTCATGTCATATACACTTCCTGTTCTTTCAAACAAGGTATTAGTGGGGACAAATTTCACACTTCATATGCATGGCAATTAACCCTTATAATAATGCCTGGCAATTTTCTAAAAATAGACTTTGTGTCCTCTGCTTTCCAACACCTTAAATATTTGCTTAGTTTCGTTGAGGAAAGATACTAAGAAAAGCAAACAGGTTAGATCACAGGCCAGTCGTCTCTTTTTCGACATAACCAACCAAGCCCAATATTTCACAGGGTGTTTTTCGTGATTATGTTTACCCTGAGTCCCTTATTTTTCTTGGATATGAATACGAAATAATTATATACCCATATATAGAAAACTGCGATGTCAATCCAAACAAATACTTAACCCTTTACCAAACGCCGAATTTTCGACTGTTCCAAATTTCTTAGGCCTATATAGTATACAGCGCAAATATTGTGATATCATCGAAGTTTCAAGCACCTGTGATTCAAACGAATGCTAAACCAACATAACAATTTAAAGAACAACACAAGTTTTAACTAGCGACCACTCTCTCAGCCCTTTTAATCAATCCCGAGCAAATCATTTCCCTACAGTACGCATCCGCTAAAAGGAATGAACGATAACTCTGCAAAGGAGATTGGGTAGTCTGAGGTCCTGGCCCGCTCTAACATGGAGTCATAGCCCATGCAAAACCGCATTAGCTGGTAGTAAAAAAAAAATCGTGAAGATTGCTTTTTATTATCTGATGTGGCAATTCAAAGGTCGAAACGATCCAAATTGTGTCGGACTTTCCAGAGACATAGATAACAGATATCTATGTCTCTAGACTTTCCAAATTCAGATTTTCGGATTCAAGCACAAAATGGCTATTCAAAGTCAAATAATTTAACAAGATATGTAAAATAAACTTATATACCACCAAATAATGGCATGAATTCATAAATTCCCATACTATTTTGGATGATTAAGTCTATTTACCCCTCCTGTTGCTTATTGCTACACCATGTATGTCCAAGTTGTGACTGATTGTGTGCGATTTGCCTGTCACATATTCAGAAAGTGTCTCCCTACTACAGTACTTAAATTGGGTTGGAAACTTTCAGACTCAAGAAGAAATTGTTCAAAATGAGCAATTTTTTGTGCTAAGATAAATCTCTTATAAATGTCACATATTCAGGTAGCCTCACTACTACAGTACTTTAATTGAGTTGAAAACTTTCAGACTCAAGACGAAATTGTTCAAAATGAGCTATTTTTCGTGCTAAGATATTTTTCTTATAAATGTCACATATTCAGGTAGCCTCACTACTATAGTACTTAAATTGAGTTGGAAACTTTCAGACTAAAGAAGAAATTGTTCAAAATGGGCTATTTTTCGTGCTAAGACAGATTTCTTATAAGCGTCTGCTACACATTCTTTAACTATGAATGCTTGATGATTCATAGGTTGATGGTATTTAGTTAATCAATTATTGCAAATGATATTGTAATAGTTGACAGCATTAACAGATAGGTAAACAACTCGCGAATGTTGCCTTGTACACTCTTAACCCTGTACCAAACACCTAGGTTTTGACTGTCCGAAATTGGAAGTTTGCAGATTACATTTTTTAAATGTGATGAAATAATCTTCCGATATGATTAAATAATCTTCCGTTATGGCATAAATCATTGTGGAAAAAGGAGAAATTGCTCGTCATGTTACCTTGTACACTCTTAACCCAGTACCAAACACCTAGTTTTCGACTGTCCGAAATTGGAAGTTTGCAGAAGACATTTTTAAATGTGATGGAATAATCTTCCGATATGATGAAATAATCTTCCGATATGGCATAAATCATTGTGGAAAAAGGAGAAATTGCTCGTCACAGGCAATTTCTCCTTTTTCCACAATGTTTTCTAGAGTCGTCTGCAACAAAGTGGTAAAATGTCGTTATTGTTTGGTAATGGGTTAACTGTCCACCACCTGTAGACGACATCTTTTTTTACTTGAAGAAGACGGCTTTGTAGAAGCTTTGCCAACATGTGAAAAACCTTTCAGTTCTGCTGTTTTGATATGTGATTAGATTGAAAAAGTATTGTGGCAAATGGGGAAATTGCTTGCGATAAGCAATTTCTATTTTTGCCACAATGCTTCTTGAAAGCTGTCTTCTGAATGTGGCGTTGGGTGGTAAGGTGTTAAAACGATTTTTTTTCTTACAATCAGAGGATAACGTCGTTTGAAATGTATTCTACTTATAAAACAACATCACAGTACTATAGTGTTACATCAGACTTGATTATTGATACATTTATAACCCCATATAGTACATCTATGTTGGAGATTAAGGACAACCGGTTGCTTTTTGTAAACATTGATCTAAATTCTTATTACCCATAGGAAAGCAGAGGTATTTATAGAAACCATCATGATGTTGGTCTCACTAAGGTTTGACTGTGCATGTGTAAACCATGTTTCCTTCATGCGAAATCATTGTAACAGGTAAAAGCGATATCCGGCCATTTTCAATAAAGGAATTAGAAAAGGTATTTTGTTAATCGACAAGGAGCGATAAAATCACTAATCTATGCGATCGTCCCTTTAAAATGGGCAGAAACTATTGTGAAAACAGAAGTAATTTCTCGTTCAGAATAGTTTTTTCTATGGTTATAATTGTTTTCCTGGGATGTCTTCAACTAAAGAAGGGCATTCATAGCCTGGTGGTCAGGGTAATGAACTAGAAATCACTAAACTCCTCTCCGCTTGTGTTAGATGCAAGTCACTTAAGGGAACTTTTAACCCTTTTCCAAATTGAATTTTCGACTGTTCCAAATTGAAAGAGTTTGCAGAAGACATTTCAAAATGTGATGAAATTGAAAAATAATCTTCTGCTAGGACAGAAAACATTGTCGGAAAAGGGGAAATTGCCTGTTAAGAGCAATTTCTCCTTTTTCAACAATGTTTTCCAGAGTCGTCTGCAACAAAGTGGTTAAATGTCATTAGTGTTTGGTAAACGGTTAAGAGAGGTAGTCTTCAAGCCGTATTATGTGTTGCCTATTTTTCTCTTATTCTTTTGTCCTTTCAAATTCCTTTGTATAGCTTTGAATCGTGACCATGGAGTTTATGGAAGGGCAATAGGAAGAGGTTTATTAAGGCTGGACACTTCTCTATTGTATGTGTTCAAATTCCCTTGTGGGTTTTCTTTTGTAATAAATGGGAAATAAATGTTTTATAAAGATCTTAGTTTGTTTCCTTCATTTATTATGTTTTACTTCAATGTTCAATATATAATGTTTGTTGAATGAAGACTTCCACAATTCTTTTTAATATGTTTAAATCTACATTATCTAAGCAAAGTTCAATTATAAGAATGATTGACGCATGTGCTTAAGAGTTTTACAGTGTATATTTCTTCATGTTGAAAGGGTATTTTTTAATCTAACAACATTACCCAGACTTTATGGGCAATTTTTTTACTCATTCTTCTTCATTTGTTCTAAATCCCCTTCATCATCTTCTTCCTCTCCTTTTCTGTTTATTTATTTCTCCTTTATCTTCTCTTCTTCAGAATACAATTATTCATTTCAATTACTCTACTAATTGAACTATGTTGTAAACCTCGCTTAAAATTCCGTATAGCCCAGTGGTTAAGGGTGACGGTCGTTTCCCCGAAGAGTCGTTTTCCCGAAGTTAATTTAAATTGTCATCGAGGAGTCGTTTCCCCTGTAAATCGTGGTTAACATGGTGAGTTTAGAACTGGGAATTCCAGGTTCGAGTCGCACCGGTTCTTCTGGTTTCGCGGAAGTGTCATTTGGCAAAACACTTCCGATTTCCAGCCTATTTCTTGTGAATCATGGCAGGAGAGCCATATCATAACTGAACTATTTTTGAAACGGCGACAAACATTGTGTACATATAAACATTGCTTTGGAAAGCAATATTCATCCTGTTCTGATCACAGATCAGGGTGGTTAAACTTGGATAAAACAGTATTTCGACAATAGAATTCAAATCAAACTGTGATTGCTGCAGAAGGGTAAATCTTATCTTAAGACAAAACAAAACACAGTAAATCAGAAAAGTAAAGTTTTATTCCTCTATAATTGATTAATTAATTGCATGCACACCAAAAATGATAAGCTGACACATTTCTTCTTCTTACAATTCTTTCATGACTTTTTTTTTATGGGTTTTACATCACATCAATATTATTTCAGTTATGTAGCGATGTCCGACTATTAATGATGGATGAAGACCCAATACTCAACTGCCCGTACGGGCTGGTCAAGGCGGGTAGAACCATCGGCACTCCGTAAGTCAGTCGGGAGACTGCCTCTCATGAAAATCCATATCCCTCTCAGGATCAGAGGGGCCATGTGATTTCAAGTTCTGTACTCTAACCACTAGACCGCGGAGGCCCCTTTCATGACTTGAAACACAAGTAATGTTCGATATACAGTTTGACTTTCAATACAAAATATAGACTCACACAACTAAAACAGATGTATCCATTTTATTGACTCATTCACCACACTTTCCAGTCATATTTTTACAAAGTCGGTTCCCCGAAGTTAATTTATATGGTAACCGAGGAGTCGTTTCCCCGAAGTTAAATTGTATAGTGGATAACTTTTATTATATAGTAGATCCGATCTTGTATATTGTGTTATATCTTTATAGTTCACCAAATAGTTTACTGATGAGGAAGTGAGTGTTATGTTAAACCTAATAAATGCACATTTAATTTTAAGACATGATCAGAACAAACATCACCACACAAACAAACTTAAAACCCATTGAAGACTCCTAGTTATCCCAGAGATGTATATATTGTATCAAGATATTCCAAATCAAGAAAACAACAATTTTTTCAATTCACTTTAGTAATTTGATCATTTTACGAATGAAACTCTTTATAAATTGAATTACTATATATATTACATAGATAGAATTCCTATATAAATACTTTCGGGGAAACGACTCGTCGATTACTATATAGATTAGCTTCGTGGAAACAACCGTCACCCTAAGAAGCATTTGTCAATATGAAGAGTCTATTGACTCTAGTAGGGCCGTGTTTTGTAGTCAAACTAAATTGACGCGATCGGAAAATACTGAGACATTTTTGTATGGGCAATATCTCCCGTCACGTCCAACTTTCGAACGATTCATTTAATGGAGGACAAATGCGACAAAAATTCTGTCGCACCGTTTGAAGACCCATATTGCCATTGTTATTGAGTTATCAAATTATTCCACTCACAGTTGTGAATTAATCCTTTTTTTTTAAATCAATCCGTGCACTTAACATGTCTGTATTCCGCGTATTAACTTTGTAGGAAGGGTTTAATTAACACTAGGTGACGACTTTTTTCACCTGATAGATTTGTCTGGAGTCCTAGCCCATGCATACCCGCATCCTAGTTCGGGGTATACGCACGACCCAGGCTCCAGGCTACCGATAGATTTTCTGTGCGCATGCGCATTTGAATGGGAAAAAACCTAATTGGCGGTTTTTCAATTGTATAAATTCATTTTACATGAATTGTCTCATCAATTGACTTTGAATGGCCATTTTGTGCTTTAAATCCGAAAATCAGAATTTAATTAGTCTTGACACTATTTGGATCGTTCGAAATTTCGACGTTAGATTGACCCATCAGCAAATAGAAAGCAATCTTCACGTCGAGTTATTATGACTACTGTGTGATGTTAAAAACCTTTTTGAGTTTTTACCCCTTTGTTTGGCAAACATAAATGTTTAGAACACATGTATATATATATACATAATTTACAACGAGTTAATACCTTACTTTCATACAATTTATATCATGAAAAGAAAAAATATATCACAAAATTCGACATAGAATCCCTGCCTAATTAGTCTAAAATGTTATAGTGGTCTACTACGAAAATCATCCAAGGCAATCATACTTCGAAAACTTTTCGTTAGATTTAGTCCTATGATGCTCCATACTGATTAAAATATTTGCTTTTGTAGCAAGCGTCCCATGCATTTTGATTGGCTAATATCTACATGAACCCGATAAATCTGTGAGATAGTCAGTCGATATATCGCGTCACCTAAATATACAGCTCATGCTTGTAAGGTATTGGTATAAAAAACGTTAATAGCAAAAACTCTTCATTGTATATAGTGCAAAGTAATGATCTACATATTCACTATAAAAGCCAAAAGTGAATTTCCTGATGAATACTGCCCCACAACCAGGGTTCCGTCACTAGCTCTGTATGCCAAAGATTTGGGCTTATCCATGCCGTCACCACTTGTAAGAATAACTCGATGTTTAGTCCCGTCCTTTTTAACCACGTGGATATTGTGGGATGTCTGTCCACATACCATTATGTTATCATCCGAGTCGACCATTATACCAAGGGATCCAACCAGTTCCCTGTCCTTGTATGTGTACAGTACCTTCCCCGTCGTGTCTGTACACAGTACGAGTGATGTTGAATATGTACTAATCATTATCCTGTCCCCGGTACTGTTCACCGCTAAATAGTAAGGATTTCCCTGACCTATGTTAAACGAGATGAGGGTCACCCCGGTCATTGATAGAACCTTTATTGTCCCTCCATTTCCTGTGTTTGGATGACAACTCACGTATATCATATCGTTCTTACAATCAATTCCCCAGCACATCATGTCGACAGAAAACGATTTCCCCTTCTTTATAGTATCTGATACCTTTATCATCTGGAGAATCTTTGACGCGGATTGAGTCACGATAACTTCGTCCTGAGACACGACTGCAACATCATATGACCGAGAATCAAGCTTTATTTCATGTCTCAGTTGGAAGTCACGGGTCAGGACCTTTACTACTGTGCCGTTACAAACCACCAACTCCCCACCTGGCATGAATACACAGCCCGTGACGTCACTAGTCCCAGCATTGATTATCTCCTTCTTACTTAGTGAGGTTATGTCCTGGAAGCAAACGTTGCTTTCATCCTTCATACCAGTGGTCAGTGTACCCATCGATGTTATCTCAGACAATGCGGTGACGAGTTTTCTCGCAGGAATAAAGCTCATCGTCACGGGTTTTACCCCCTTCAGAATATCATTCTTTATTTCTTCTCCTTCATCGATTTTACTTTGTTCTTTTATTTTTATGACCAATGAAGTCGTGGGCACATCTAGACCAAGTATATCTAATGAATTTGCTACTTCCTCCAGTTGGTTTACCATCTCTCCTGCTGTCTGTACTTCTCCATCGATGTCATTAATTATCTTGACTTTTGTGGATTCTACTTCATCTAGCATGTCCCTCTCAAGATTGTTTGCCCAAGTGACAATATCCTGTTTGAAGTTTTGGATTTCTATTATCAACTTTTCGGAACAGTTTTGGAGGGATTCTTTTGTTTTTTCTCTGGACTCCTTTAATTCCTGGAGCTTGTGCGTTAATTCTTTGACCTTTTCAGCAAATTGTGCCATGTCTTCCTTGGTTTTTGCTTCCTCTGCAACCTCCTGCAACGTTTTTGTTTTACATTTTCGGTGTTTTCTTAATTTACATTGTCGACAATAGGGCTCGTTATGATCCAGGCACAAGAGGGACACGACTTCCGATCGGTGAACTTCGCATACCATCGTTGCAGATATCAGGTCCCTTTGCTTGATTGATGTCTTCTTCTCATCATCAAACGGCTTTAGTTCGTGGTTGCGAGGAACTTTCATACTACGATGGATTTCTTCACACAAGTCGCATAGGTCTTCCGAGCAGTCTTGACAATGTGTCCCGGCCTGTTTGTGTTTACCACGGAACTTACTTGGACCACACAGCTTGGTGGGGTCTTCATCAGACATGATAGAGGGACACTCTGTAGACTCAGCCATTGTCTTTATCAATCTGCAAATGTAAAATTATATGTATGATAATAGATGTATGAGATCTGTAGACTCAGCCATTGTTTAGTTTACTCTGTTAATGTTAAAATATAGAAAAAAGAAGTCATTAACCCTTTCCCAAACAATAACGACATTTGGCCAATTTGTTGCAGACGACCTTAGAAAATATTGTGGGAAAAGGAGAAACTGCTCGTAACGAGCAATTTCTCCTTTTTCCCACAATGTTTTCTGCCCTATCATAAGATTATTTTCCAATTGCATCACCTTTTGCAAACTCTTTCAATTTGGGGCAGTAAATAATGTGTTGTTTGGTAAAGGGTTAACAAGTAAACTGGTCTGATAGTCAAGTATGCATCTGTTGAAACGAAATTAATGTTATTCTATCCAAAAACTATGTTAATTGTGATTGTGTTGGTCTTGGATTTTTGTACCTACCAGAAGATTATTTTCCAATTTCATCACCTTTGAAATGTCGTCTGCAAACTCTTTCAATGTTAATTGTGATTTTGTTGGTTTTGTTTTTTTGTATTCTTTCGTAAAATACTGGTCATGATGAAGTAAACTGTCATACTATTTATGTCAGAATTTGTTGAAAACGACGTAAACATTAATCTATCCAAACAAATTGTCCATTGAAGTCATTTTAGTCTTAGTCACTACTACTTTCTGTCGTAAATTATAAGTTATATTCAAGAAAACTGAAACACAGTTTAAGTAAGCATTTGTTGAAAATGACCGTAAACCGACCTAGAAATATTTTAAATGTAGCTATTATATTTTATTACTGGTTCATTATCGTATTTTATAGGCCATAACAAGTAAACTGTCACAGTCACGCTATTTATATTTACATTTGTTGAAACGACTTCAAAGTTATTACTTCCAAACAAATATTCCATTGTAGACATGTAAATATCTATCAACGGTATTTGTTTGTGAATCATATATCATGAGCTTGTCAACTCTAAGGCTATTTAAGTATGCATTTGTTGAAAATGACATAAAAGTTAAACCAATCATAAAACTTTCCATGGTAGTCTTTTTAGTCTTTGTCACGAGTATTTGTTGATAAATTATAGGTCATGAACAAATGAACTGTCACGATATTAAAGTATGTATTTGTTGAAAATGATGTCTAAGTTACTTCATACAAAAATCAAAGCGCTGATAGCACTGAAGGACTTAGGTGCGTTTAAAGCAAGATGATTGAAGATACATTTGAAAATTTCTTTGGGCAACATCTCGAGGAAAACAGCTACCGGTACTCCTTTTACCACCATTACTATAATTATTATTTCTGTGAAAAGAGACTGAACGATAGTCTTTTTTTTCCAACATCTAGACATATTACGATTTCCCATGAGGCAACAGTTATAATGATATAGGGCAAAACAAAGCGAGTAAATCCAGACTACATTCCTAGTTCCAAGAAGATATTAGTCCGCAATGTGAAGGCGGATTTTTAATGAGTAATTGGGGGCAGACTGCTGTTTGTGTATCGATATCGTACCGTCCCTCAAAAAGTGGTATGCAAATTCAATGGACTAAAGTGCTGACGCACCCTTAGTCCAAAAACTATAACGCTGCTCAAGAAAGTATTTGTTGATAATGACGTTAACGTTAATTCATCCAAACAATCTTTTCATATTGTATCCCTTTTAGTCTCGGTCACTGGTACTTGTTTTATGTCTGCACTTGAATAACTTGAGACAAATAAAGAAGGGAGTGGCATTCAATTGAGATGTCAATCTGGACACATCGGGTTTATCCAATGAAAACACCTCTGAAATAATGTGGATGACGCCACTTCACTTTCGTTTTCAAAATTAGATCTTAGGTGTGAAATATAATAAGTCGTTTATTTTGATTAAGGAAACAACTGTACATGTCACAACTTATAATTTCGTTTGAGTTACCGATAAAAATAATCTAAAAGGATGTCCAACACTTCCATACACATTGAACTAATTAAGGTGCACGCTTAGAAAATGTGTTATATGCCGGGGATGATTTCCAGAAGAATTGTAACCCTACACTTAAATTCGAGGTTTATTTCTCAGCTCACGGAAATACCGAGTAGTTCCAATTGACAAGGTGAAACGTTTAAATCCATTATAGATAAGATATTATGACTGGTTGAAAAACAAAAGCAGAAGACATATATGTTCTGTTTAGGTCTAAATAACAACACAGCTTGTGTGCTTTAAACATTTATTAGCCGAATATACAGAGTTCTATTGTTTACCAGACCTCGTGTGTTGTGTCATAATAATTACCGTATCGTAAGAAATACTAGATACTACAATATAATTGCAAGAAAAACTGTTATCATGTAGAAACCATTGTTTCAAAAGGATAATTGAACGGTAAAGAACAACGTTTCCTGGTTCACCCACAATGATGAATGTCCTCGATTTGAACTCGGCCAAACCTCTTTCAAATTAACATAAAGGCATTTCAGTCTTGGTTGAAACACAAGAGCAGACGACATATACAACGTACTTGCAAGAAAAAATGTTATCGGATAGAAACCCTCGATACAAAAGGATATATGAACGATAAAGAACAACGTATCCTTACGTCAGTATGGTTTATAAAGACCACTGATTGAGCAGATTCACCCACATTAATGAATGTCCTGGATTTGAAATCGGCTAACCCCGTTCACAGGGGTATAGATCATTATAACTGTATTAACACTATATATACACGTGTATATATAGTGTTAATACAGGTATTATGATCTATACCCCTATGACCCCGTCTTGATTACCATTCGTTGCCGATTATTTCACAGTCGAGAGTCCTTTGACAAGCCTCGCTTTTCTCAGTATAATCAATTTATTGTAACGAACCGAGCAAATTAACCTTTCAAAGACACAAACACATCCAATCAGTGAAATACCCGCATGTTCTCTCAAACTATGCATTAGGTTCCTAATTTGCATAAACGTTCATTATCCACACGGAACATGTATAGTCAAACTTATTTGACGCGATCAGAAAATATTGAGAATTGTTTTAATCGGGCAATATCTCCCTTTGCCCCATCAGAAATTGAAAGCAATCTTCACGTCGAGTCATTTTGACTAGGAATATGTACAATTAATTGGTAATATGCAAAGTCCTTTGAACATGATGAACTTAGGGAGGAAGTCAATTCGCCGAATTTCATGACCTCTAGTTAGCGGTTAAGTCGATTAAGGGTACACCAATACATGCAAAACACGTATATTCATTACATTATCTAAAACCGACAATACATTGTCTTCTTACCTTTTAATATATATATCTTTCCTCAAGCTTTACAACACGTCCGCTCAGTTTCCTACAGACCCATTTGTGCGTTACTCAACCCTTTAAGATTAGAAACAAACGATGATGACGTGGATTTCCGAAAATAGGTGTATTCACGATTACGAGGAATTCTACTTTCGTTTTCGGTATAAGTACAGGGGAACAACGTTGAGAGGGCAGAAGGTATCAATAGATAACCTTATTTGTTTTACATTGCTTGTGAAGGAAGCTTAAAACTTGTTAAAAACCACTATCGGTGATTGCTGTCTGGATACTAAACCAGTACTCGCGCCGATTTGTGGGATAGCCTCGGAAAATTTCCCCTCGCCTGACGGGGATTCTAACACTGGACCCTCGGTACAAGTATACTCCATGATTTGGAGGAGTCCAGTCATCCTATGAAAAAATTGGACTCAACCGTCAACTAATTGCAACAGAAACGAAATCTCTTTTAAAGTTATCATGAATGTATAAGAGATGACAGAAAAAAAGTCCTCCAAAATCCCCTCAGGGGAAATTGGTTAAAAACTCATTTTATTATTGCTACTTTCAGGCCTTTTGGAAAAAATCGCATATTTGTATATATCTACCAAAATGGAACAAAACCCCAACAATTCACACAAAAATGATGTTTTGATAAGCTGTATACTCTATCTACTTGTTCATTTATCATTCACATCAGTTTGCCTTCTAGAATTGATTTATTCCTATAAATATTGAGAATTGAAAGGGGTCAACTTACCCCACTACCAATTAAAACTAAAGAATTATCTTTTTTCATGTCAATGCATTCCTATATGCTAGAATTCGATATAATCTGGCAAAGTTTGTTCTCTAAAACTTAAATCAAAGACAAAACACACCTTTTTGTATTAGATAACGTTTATATAAAGACAATCACATATATGCCTATTTAAGAAAAACGAAATATACGACACAAGTTATACAATATTCATGTGGTATTTTTTGACGTTTTGCATTTGTTTCGTGAACTGAAAAAACAATACATGAAATAAAGGAAGAAACATATTGGGAAAAGCAGCAAAAATAGTACTATTCTATTGCTTCTTTCTCACTATGTGCCAGCTTTTCAAAATTAAGTGTACACTCATTGAATTACACATGGAGTACACTATTGCCTTAAAAAATAAGGGCACGCCTAAATTCAATATTAAGGTATCTTTAATTTCGTTTAAAACACAGACCAGATATTCAATTAAAATCAAGATCGGGTATGACCTCCACATGCAGAATTACATGCACGACATCGGGGTGGGGCGGGGGGGGGGGGGGGGGGGGAGGGGGGGTATTTTTCCTGAAGTGCTGCACCAAATTCCTGAAGATTGGTTGGTATGGGGGGACGTGCGCGGACTCTCCTACCAACAACATCCAATACATGCTCAATGGAAGAGAGGTCTGATTGTTTCGCAGATCACTGGATTGTCAAGATGCCCTGTTACCTGACGAAGTCAACTGCAACACGAGCTCTATGGGGTCAGAAATTATTATCCTGGAAGACAAAGTTTTGACCAATTCTATGTGCAAATGGGACAACAACAGGACGAAAAATTTTTTATCAATGTGTCCATTCAGGTTTCCAGGAACAGGTACAAGTTATATTCTCCTACCGTAATAAACACCACCCAGACCATGATGCTCCCCCGCTAAAAGAAATCATGCTCCAAGACAGTGGTGCATTTGTAACTCTCCCCACGCCGATGCTATCAGAATCGCAGACAGAACCTCGACTCACGCGAAAAGACCACATGACGCCACCGACGTATAGGCCAACCTTAATCTTGGTAGGACAACCGAAACGATTTTATCTCTTCAGCCTTGACATGATGACACCATGAAAAGGACGCATTGTCCGAGATTTACTGTACTGCTAGAAACTCGAAGTCCTGTCACGGTATGGATCTCCTGCTTTGGTTATGGTGCGGTTACGAAACAGTTGCGCAAAGCAATAACCCATTAAAGGCGATCTTGCTGGAATGTTGTTTTCCTAAGGTGTCCATGCCTCCTCCTAATTTGAACACAACCAGTCTGGTGGTGTAAAGCTGGAGGTCGTGCAATAACTCTTTTTGACTTCCCAATAAACCTGGCAACATGGTTCTAGGATTCACCAGCTTGCAACATGCCTATGCATTGCCATTTCTGAGCTTCTGAGATACTGCCATGATGGCATATTGCATTGATACTTTAATCAAATCAAATGATTTATTCACAATATATGAGGCCTCCGGCCCATAATACAAACATATTTTTTACAATATTGGAGAGCGGATTCCCCACTTGCCTCAATTCTCCCAAAGATTGTCTGTCAAAATGTCCGCAGCAGACAACATTGAACACATCTAGGTAAAAGATCAAACTACTAACTGAAACATTGCTTTATCCCTTTTTACAATAGAGGTTGTCTGTAACGAAGGATGCAGCAGGTGTTTCTGAACACAGCTGGGTAGATGAACAATATTCATATAAAGCTGAGTGAATTCTTAATACAAGAAAGATAACACTGTGACGAAAGTATTCGCACACAATGAGCGATTTCTACTTCTATCACAATGCCATCATTGTTTATATTTTGCGGAGTCTGCAGGAGATAATTTTAAACACATCTAGATAACAATGTAAAATGTATAGTAAAATATTTTACAGCCTTATAAAAAGTGAAAACTCTGCGACCAAGGGATACGCTCATGATCAGCAAGTTCTCCCCTCATCGCAATATTCTCAAAGGCTGTCCTTTTAAATTCAGTTTTAGGTCATTTTAACCCATTACTAAACGGCAATTTTTGGACTGTCTCAATTTGAAAAAGCATGCAAACGACAATTCAAAATGTGATAAAATTGAAAAACAAAGTTCCGATAGGGTAGAAAACATTAAGGGAAAAGGATAAATCGCGCATGAAGAGTAATTTCATCCTTTCTCGCAATGTTTTCTTAAGTCGTCTGCTTCAGACAAGTAATCACTAGAGTTCGTTCGGCATAGGGTTAAACACATCTAGACAAATGTACACATCATTGAATGAAACACTGTGTTATTGTGTAGTATATATATATTGATATGAGACTTGATTGTGTTTCATTTTTATCGTATCCAAGAATTCACGTGAGTGCACGGGCAATACATGTAATGAATACATGCTACAACACTTTATCGAATATGTTCGATTACACGGTGTCATGAGTTTGGGTTTACGGATTATGAAGAGGCAAATTCTCCCTATCCTATCTAGAAAATAGTTAACAGTAAAAGGGTTCCCTTATTTTTGCATCTCAATATATTTACAGACTCCCTTTTCCATTTTGTATCGTTCTTGCACAATTTCTGCATTAGCGAAGATTGCTCCCCGACATTCCCCACACCCTCAGGAACGGTCAAGAAGGTATGTCTACAAGAACAAGGTTTTCGGTCACACTTTGTTTTACATGAGTATTTTAATTAAAGGCAATTCACAGTATTTGATAAGAACTGCTGTTTTTGGAAGTGAACAATCTTCCTCGAGTAAAACCACCTTTTTGGTACCTACCCCTTCACTGCATTCCTTTTGTACACAATCCTTTCGAGAAGGACAATTTGAACATCCATCAAATACAAATATTGCAGGTTTGCTAATGACATCATCAGAATATGTTCCACGTATATCCGAAGGCAAACGTAAGAACAAATTCCTATCGTCGTGTAGGCCTACATATTGAACTAACTCATCTAGCTATTTATTGACACTACAGCCAACCTGCGCTTATATTTCATTTATCGAGGAAGGTTTGTCAGCTAGTTTCAAAAACCCAGAAGACCCATATTGTGATGGCGGGAAACTACACAGCTCTTTCTTAAATATATCTCCTTCATTGTCATGCAATATATCAACCGGAGCTGTTAAACGCAAATGCGGACCAGTTTGTGCTGCTTCTCCAATTTCTCTTAACGTTAATTGAGAGTTTTGGGTTACGGAATGGCTTTAACCTATAGAACTGTATTCTGAATCGTATTTATAAACCATGTTGATAATATTCAATTGGCCTTCTTACTTTGCATAGTCGACAATTACATAATATATACTCGTCGACCTGACACAACGTTATCAAGTGTAAAGTCCGCAACATGGATATCTATGTTTAGGTTGACCGTATGATCTTTTTCCACCCTCGAATGACTGATTTCTACATGCTGATCACTTGTATATTTCTGCATTGCATAATTGTAGTATGTACATACAGGAATTGACAAAAACAATTAGTTTCTCTGTGATTCTTTCAAACCATAACCACATTTTATTCTACCTATTGTCTTAAAACTTCTAATAAGGACCTGCTCAAAAACTTGATCTGTTGAAACTATTGCCGATGCGCGATCGCTTTGACAAACTATATGGTTTCCTTCATATAAGTGAGACATCTGGACTCTGTAGGTAATGTTTGGCTTTAGTTTTAAGATAACATAGGAAGATAACAGAGCTCTAGACTGGGGCTACATTTGTCTGATGGCTTGAATTTACAGTTCTCAGCAATACAATCATTTGGCTTTAATAAACGTGTGTAGTAGGTCAGCCATTGTTTATATATGAAACACAACTTGGAAATGCTATTTGACAAACAAAGGGCTTCTTTTCAAGTTTTTCCTACATCTTTTGAAAACTACTTCACCACAAACTTCTTCAACTGGTTTTTCTTCTTGCATAAGGATTTCATAAATGTTAACTAACATTAAATCATTTCATTGGGTTCAACCTCGCTAAAGGTTTCAGTATTTGTCTTTGGTTTGGAAGTCCAGGTCATGCTTTCAACTTCATGTATTGTGACTTCCTCTCAAAGCAATGCAGTATTGAAAGAGATTCCCATAAGTATTACATTTAAGAATTTATTCAGTAGGAAATGGCCTCAAGTTGCTCTAGAAATAACCGTGTCATTGAACATGTGAATCACCACATTTTGAGAAATTCTGATAGTCTTGTTTTTCGATTTATTGTCCTATACAACGGGAGAAGCTCAAAATGGTATGGAATCCACAATGTTAATGTGACCTTCTTGCACTCTTGATAGTACTATCCATTATTACCTGCAAAAGGAAAATAGGTAAAAAGGCATTTATCATCACTTGTGCGTTGATTTTGTCTACAGCATTTTTAATATAGACTATTCAGTTAACATCACTGCAAATGAAAAATATTAAATTAAGCACAACCACACTTGCTTTATCTTTCTTTTGATTGAAGGTTGTACTTAAGTGTATTTCACCTTAATTTTCATAGTTCATACAACATATGTATTAATGATGAATAACAATTAAAAACGTTATAAGAAGAAAAAATGTGACTATAATGATATCTTTATCATACAATAGGTTATAGTAATAAATGCACATTCAGAGTAAATTACAAACGCCACCAGATGATATTTGCCGAGGATTTTTATCTCATCCACATTTGCTCTTCATCTTTAACCTTCAATTCGATCTATTTTGCCAATGATTAAGAAACTAAACAAATGTAAAAATCAATTAAACAAATCATAAATAGATTTATTTCATTATTTTCAAAAGATAAACTAAAGATTAAATAATTTTAACATATGAACATGATTGATTTAATTGAGTGAGTAGGAGAAACTTGAGTTTTCGTCAAATCATTATCTACAATGGCACTAATGGGCCACCGTAGTTTTAAAAAAAGAACAGCTATTCCGAGGTAAATATTTTAAATTCATTTTATATATTTGTCATTGTAGGGTGCATTTTTGTCATTTTATTCATGTTTAAAGATATATTTGAGTGTGAATGGTCATAAAATCGATGTTTTGGGCGAAATTAAACAAAACAAACACTTTTTAACTTACCCACGAAAACCCATTACAAAGCATTTTGCAGGCTATTTCAAAACTAATCTTTCATCTAAAATGTAATCATGAACATACAATTATGTTTTTTTTATCAGATAAGGGCATATATAAATGACAATAAGCTCAACTTACCCTTTCATAAGACTTTCAACAGCAAGTTGACCTCGAAATTTACCGATGACAGTTCACGCTATGTACTTTTCTATGGTGGTACCTTCGAACCATGCAATTTTCAAAAAGTTTAAATGCATTTTTCAGTATTTTCCCCTGGTGGAATTTCTGAGGACTTATTATATGTTATAAAGGAAGTGTGCAGCTATAATAAAATCACAAATTTGTTTCTGTGGGTTGACTTACAGATTGACTGGACTAGAGCCAGTTTTTGAAGAATACTGCACATATTGATTACCAAGCTGGAGTATACTAAGGATGATCTTATTAGTTTAGCCCTAAACTCAGCGGGTGAGTTATTGCTCTGTATACACATTGCGCTTAAAGTGTTTATCTCTTAACCCTTTACCAAACGTTATATTTTCGACTGTTCAAAATTGAAAGAGTTTGCAGACGACATTTCAAAATGTGATGAAATTGGAAAATAATCTTCTGATAGGGCAGAAAATATTGTGGGAAAAGGAAAAATTGCTCGTTACGAGCAATTTCTTCTTTCCCACAATGTTTTCTAAAGTCGTCTGCAACAAAGTGGTCTAATGTCGTTATTGTTTTTGAAAGGGCTTTCATGTCATATACACTTCCTGTTCTTTCAAACAAGGTATTAGTGGGGACAAATGTCACACTTCATATGCATGGCAATTAACCCTTATAATGCCTGGCAATTTTCTAAAAATAGATTTTGTGTCCTCTGCTTTCCAACACCTTAAATATTTGCTTAGTTTCGTTGAGGAAAGATACTCAGAAAATCAAACAGGTTAGATCACAGGCCAGTCGTTACTTTACTTGGTGGCTGGCCTGGATCTAACCTGTTTGCATAAGCATGAAGTTGGTTCCAGCACTATAAGGGTTAAAGTATAAATCCAACCTTAAGGGGAAATGCCATTATCCCATCATCTAAGGCGAAATTATTTCCAAGGCCCAATTTTGGAATGTGTATTATGGAAATCAATAGGAATTGTGTTTTATCCTTTTCTGTGGTTCATTCTTTCGATATA